>SJYC01025770.1:0-21347 GCA_006408675.1 Madoqua kirkii | reverse complement strand
TAAGTATAGATCAAACAGCTACTAGAAGTAAATCTGTTCTGTGGGCTTCTTATAAAAGTAAAACGTTGAGTTGCTAAGTCAAAAACCCCACACATTTGTTGAAATATTAATGAGATTGCAAATCAAAGATGCTTGTTTGGAAATGAAAGGATTTTGTCAGACAAGGTAATTCAACTGCCTTTTTCCAGGGATACCAAAGCTCAATGTTATGCAGGATCAAATATAAAACAAACAAAGCTAGTAATATAATTTTAATTGCAACTAGACGGATGTACAATTATTTCTAAAATAGCAATTCTTTTCATGTACCTGCAGTTTGAACATGATGGTGACATAAGGAAGAATTGTTTCTTAAGTGTTCTTTGCAAAACACAACCAGTTCTAAACTATATAGAACCATGAAGGGTTATTCAACAAATGTGATTTAGAGTTTAAATTTTAGTACTCTCTGATGGATTTATGGAAAGCATTTTGGAAGAGCTGTGCCACAGTGTAAATCAATGAAGTGCTCCCTTCATCAAGAAAATCGTATTACCAAAATGTTGACTAAACTAAAAAGTCCACTTAGTGTAAGTTACATTAAAGCTAATGCATTAAATTTGAGAGCATTCTTTTTGCTTGTAATGGTATAGAAGCTGATTATAAACAACTACTGTAATGTGGTTACTGAGGAAAAACATTCTATCAGGAATATTTGAACTACTGTATAAACCTATCATGTTTCTGCACAATAAGAACTAGTTTCAACATTTCAGAGACATGAGTTAGTTTGTTATGCTAATTTGTTTTATCATTTGCTGTTTTAAAGAACTTAATACTTTCATTCAAATAAATGATGTGTTATGTTTTCAATGATAGACAAGATCAAAAGGCAAATAGAATGTTAAATTAGACAGAGTTTCTCCAGAGTTTTGATTGTCCTGTAATTTAACAATAACTAAAAATAAGGCTCCAAAATCACTGCAGATGGTGACTGCAGCCATGAAATTAAAAGACGGTTACTCCTTGGAAGGAAAGTTATGACCAACCTAGACAGCATATTAAAAAGCAGAGACGTTACTTTGTCAACAAAGATCCGTCTAGTCAAGGCTGTGGTTTTTCCAGTGGTCATGTATGGATGTGAGAGTTGGACTGTAAAGAAAGCTGAGCACCAAAGAATTGATGCTTTTGAACTGTGATGTTGGAAAAGATTCTTGAGAGTCCCTTGGACTGCAAGGAAATCCAACCAGTCCATCCTAAAGGAGATCAGTCCTGGGTGTTCATTGGAAGGACTGATGTTGACGCTGAAACTCCAATACTTTGGCCACCTCATGCGAAGAGCTGACTCATTGGAAAAGACCCTGATTCTGGGAAAGATTGAGGGCAGGAGGAGAAGGGGACAACAGAGGATGAGATGGTTGGGTGGCATCACCGAATCAATGGACATGAGTTTGGGTGAATTCCGGACTGGTGATAGACAGGGAGGCCTGGTGTGCTGCAGTTCATGGGGTCACAAAGAGTTGGACACAACTGAGTGACTGAATTGAACTGAGTAATGAGGTAAATGATGATCCTGAAATTACACATTTGCAAAGTTATCACAATGCCTCTTAGAGATTTTATAGAAGGTTTTGAATTTTACTTTTCATCATAAAAATATTTACAAACAGGAAATTCATAGAATAAATTAAAAGTGTCCATATAGGTATTTAATATATAAAACTGCCATTTTATTCATAATTTTCATTAGTTCATAATGCAGAGACAGAAGCTATAACATTGATTCTCTATGGTTATAGCCTGTGTGCATACATTATATGAACCATATAAGCTTTATAGTTATTTTCTTTTTTTCCTATATTATGTTCATTTTGACCGTGTTTATTAAAATAATTTTATGTCTGTAGAATATAATAATAAAAGCTGGCTTCACTTTGTATGTCTTTTATTCCTTTTATTTTTATATGAATTCATGCTATGCTGTATTTTACAAAAGTAGAGGTCTGTGATGGATTAGAAACTGAAAAACAAACTGGTCCTTTTCCAGAGATGATCTTTTTAAGAAGCACTCACAGATTCTTTCTCTGCCTCTAGTTTGTACCATTTCTAAGCAGTTTCCAAACCAGCACTCGACTTTTCTTATACCACACCTACCCAAACCTCTGTGACATCTTCTCTGTCTTAGGCACACCAAATTTACCCAGGTGGAATCAATGCAGCCTGTATATGTGACTCATCAAGGTAAAAAAAACTCCAGTGATGACAGAGGCCAGCTAGTGAAGAGACAAGTGCAGTGAGCTGAGGGAGTCAGGAACCAAGTGAGGAGTGGGACCGCTCCCCAGCTTCCGATCAACATTTCCTAGCACAGGCAAAGCCCAGGGTTGCCAGTTACTCACAATCTTTTCAAGAGCAGCCAGAAATTCCAATTTTTATATAAAAACACACTCATTTTAAAATGTTCAAGAGAAATTCAAGTTTTTACAAACCTCAAGATCAGCTAAAGAAAATGCATCTGTGGGCTAGATTTGGCTTCCTGGCCACCAACTGGAGACTGGCTAGGATTCCAGATGCTCTTGATAGAGATAGTAAGACCAGCACAAGGAAAGGTCTCCTTTCAAGTCCAGCCTGCAGATACATTTTGGCAGTGTCCTGTCAGCCTTTGTTCACTGATGGAGAGCAGATGATGGTGTTTCCAAAGGTGCAAAAGCACACTTTTTGCCTCAAAACAGACTGAGGCACTACCACAATAGGTCTCAGAAACCAAAGAGAGCAGGAAACAGACCACATATGGAAAAGCCGCACAGGAAACAGGAAGAGGTCCTGTAACTCTTGGGCTGCACTTCCTGGTGGCTCAGGTAAAGAGTCCAGCTGCAATGCAGGAGACAAGGGTTCGATCCCTGGGTCGGGAAGATCCCCTGGGGGAGGAAATGGCAACCCACTCCAGCAACCTTGCCTGGAGAATCCCCAGCACAGAGGAGACTGATGGGCTGTAGCACACGAGGCCACAAAAGAGGTGGATACGACTAAGCAGCTACGCAACAACTCCTGGGCTACTTGGCCAGTGTATGTGCTTAGCTGCTCAGTTATGTCCCACTCTACACAACCCCATAGATGGTAGCCTGACAGACTTCTCTGTCCATGGGATTCTCCAGGCAAGAATACCGGAGTGGGATGCCATTTCCTCCTCCAGGATATCATCCCAACCCAGGGATTAAACTCACGTCTCTGGAGTCTCCTACACAGGTAGGTGGATTCTTTCCCACAGCCAGAAAAGGATTCAAAACCAAGACACAGAAGCAGACAGGACAACACACCTGAGGGGAAGCTCTCTGAAGGGAACTGGGAGTGAGTCTCCAAACCCCACTGGCAGGGTGGGGAGAAGGAGCAGCGCCAGCTTCTCCTTCAGTGCTGATTGGGAGGCGGATGTTCCACAGGACAAATTAGAGACCCTGGTAGATGCAGAGGCCTGGCACGTGGTCCATACATGACACAGCTGAGCCCTCTGATAGATTTGGCCCCATGGAGATTGGCCTACTCTCCCCATTTGGCAGGTCAAGGGATACCTGAGAGTTTTCACCAGACACATATAGGCTCTGTGCCCGTAATCCACTCTCAGAGATCAGGGAAGACCACGCACATTTGTTCTCCAGGGATGTCATGTGACTTTTCTGTAAAAGAGTTGAAAGTGCTATATAAGTACTGAATGGCACTGTTCTTCCACAGAGCTCTAATGGGCAGGATAAAAGATAGGAGCTCCCTCTCTGCCTCTGAGAGCCTTTTCCCAGAGTCCCTTCTCCTTTTGTCCGCCCCATCTATAAACTATAAGGTATCTGCCCGGAGATTCTGAGATGACCTTTTCCATTAATCGCCATGATTATTCATGTTTTGTGGAAAGAACTCACTTGAGGCCTGAATCCCCAGTAAACTGTAGGAGTGCCTGGTCAAATCCAGTACAATGTAGCAATGATCTCATTCTCTAGAGCTGGCTTCATTTAAAGAAATGCTTCATTCATTAGAGGAATGGGGAGGTCTGGGGTGGGAGGTGTGGTTTGCATTCATCCGAGCTTCAGTATCTGCAACAAGTGAACTAGGTTTCTGTGCTAGACTCTGACTTTCCCTTTCCTGTCCAGTAGTTTCAAACACTATATTCACAAGATCTCAAAAATCCCATCACAAGTCAAACAACAGAGCCCTCAATTTAAAAACTCTAACTCTGGTTTCAGCAAGCTAAGCCAACATCCAGACTCTCCCTGAGTTTTCACAGCCCTTATTGCTTGTGTCATAGGTTTGGCACTTGATTATATTCAACTTAGCACATAATTATATCCCCGCCCTCACAAATTTTCCTTTCATTGCTTGTTAAGTGTTCTGCTTTCTTCTTCCTAATAACACAGTTAGTCGCTAAACAACAGAGACCACTTTTCACCCTTCACCAGCAACCCACAGACATAACATAATGTCAGGCACCTGCTGATCTGAACAGAGTGGAACAAATCACCAGATTCACCTTCCAACTTGCAATGTGATTGATAAGGAGAAAAGGCAAGACCAACTGGGCACTGAGCTTACCCCTGTATCTTTCACTGCTGGAAAGTCATATGCTTCCTCACTGGGCTTTTGATGGGAAAAGAATGGTCTTCCTGAGGCTTTAGCGTGGGCATGTCCTGGGGAAGCCCCTTCTAATGAGCAGTAAGGGTCTGGGTGGATAGTGACTGTGACTCATTGTCAAGCCTACGTGGGAGCCCGAGTGGCTATCATCTCATATGAAAAGTATTTCTGCTCCATCCTGCTTCTTCCCACACTCAATCTCCCTGGGTCACTCTGTTACCATAAGCATCCATACCATGCCTTGAGTTTCTAGGCTAAGTGTGAGTCTCAGAACATCAGCACCAGCAACAGGGCTTATTGAAAATGCAGAATATTGGGCTACATCTCAGATTTAATGAAGCAGGACCTTTTTAACAAGAGTCTTATACACATTACAATTAGGGAAGCCCTGTTCTCAAAAGGAGCTTCCTAGGTGGCTCAGTGGTAAAGAATCCACCTGTCAACAGGAGATGTGGTTTCGATCCCTGGATGGGGAAGACCCTCTGAAGAAGGAAATGGCAACCCACACCAGTATTCTTGCCTGGCAAATCCCATGGACAAAGGAGCCTGGTGGGCTACAGTCCATGGGGTTTCAAAGAGTTGGAGACTTAGAGACTAAACAGCAGAGGCAGCAGCTCTAAAAAGAGCCTTGTAAGGAATCACTCTTGAGGAAGCAGCCTGACTCTCTGAGCTACAGCTGTACATTAATCCAGAAAACTATCCTGAACTCTAAATTATGTTTTGTTACTCAAGAGAAGGAGAAACTCAACAAAGCAGCAACTACACAAATTACCCTCAACCCATAGGTAGGCACAGAACTCAAAAGAAATTTGGCAAGCCTAACAGTAAGCAGGATGTTGCCACTGAGACTTGTAATAAACAATGCAGGTAGCCCCCCATGCACTGCTCTGTACTTCTGTCTGTTGCCATTTATGCTCCAGAACATCCAGCCTTCAGTTGAGTGCTGATGCAATATATTAGTGGGAACCTAATCTGTATCTGAAAACATATTCTAGTGAAAGTCCAAAACCACAGAGCACAACAGAGCAGACCACAGAGGACAACAGCGACTAACTCTTCCTAACAAATGCTGTAGAAATCACTACCATGATTCCAAAACTCTGAAACCTGGGTTTGGTCCAATCTATTGCAGTCTACAACTCAGAATGTTCTTCCCTCCCTCCCACCTACAGATGCTCTGTACAAGTTTCAAGGCTTAAGTCAAGTCTTGCTTCCTTCCCAGCATCTCCCTGATCACTCCAAACCACAGAGAGGATACCCTCCAATATGCTGGTGCTTCACAGTTTCATGAAGATTGTTCTACTCAATAAAGTTGCAAGTTTCTGGAATGAGGAACTCTTGTATCTTAGTTCAATTCCTCACCTAGTCCATTCCCTTGTAGGCTGTAGACATTTACAAATCATTAAATATGAGTAAACATTCTCAGACAGGACTCAGAAAGGACTGTAGAGTGGCCCATTAGTCTAGAATCTTCAGCTTACTTCCTAACAGCCAGCACCCTCCCTCTCTACACCATCACAGCTTGGCCGTGTCCTGGGTGGACTATCGTCTCTCCAGAGGTCCTTCTAGGAGCGTCTCAGGGCACTCAGATTTCAAAACTGTGTGCAGTCCAGGTGAGTAGACTAACAGATGACCCTTGGTCTGACAGCAGCAAATTACTTTCAGCCCAAAGACCCAGCCAAGCAGTTCCTCCACTTGATTGCGACAGTTAGGGAGTATTGCACTAGTGTTTCACAATGGGAATGGCAGGCCAGACAACAAGAAATGACAATAATTATAATAGCTTCAGGATGAGGTTTTTTCTGTTAGGCTAACTGTATTTCTGACCTCCACTGTGAAAATAACTGCACTCCACAGTTCTCCTGCCTTTGGCATTATCGACTAGAAGAACACAGTTTCAGACAATGTCCAAAGGTATCCACTGACCTTCCTCCTGGAAATATTATTGCTCAAAGACAAATACCATATGATATTGCTTTTATGTGGAATCTAAAAAAAAAAGGATATAAATGAGCTTATTTGTAAAACAGAAACAGACTCACATACATGGAAAACAAAATTTTGGTTACCGAAGGAGAAGGCAATGGCACCCCACTCCAGTACTCTTGCCTAGAAAATCTCATGGACGGAGGAGCCTGGTAGGCTGCAGTTCACGGGGTTGCTAAGAGTCAGACATGACTGAGTGACTTCACTTTCACTTTTCACTTTCATGTATTGGAGAAGTAAATGGCAACCCACTCCAGTGTTCTTGCCTGGAGAATCCCAGGGACGGCAGAACCTGGTGGGCTGCTGTCTATGAGGTCACACAGAGTCGGACATGACTGAAGCGACTTACCAGCAAGGGGTGAGAAGAGAGAAATTAGGAGTTTGAGATTAACATATACACACTACTGTATATATAATAGATAAACAACAAGGACATACTATATAGTACAGGGAACTATACTTAATATCTTATAAAAATCTATAAAGGAAAAGAATCTGAAAAAGTGTGTACATATATGTATATGTGTGTGTGTGCAAATACACATGTACACACAAACACACACACACATATATCTGAATCACTCTGCTGTATGTCTGAATCTAATATGACATTGTAACATTTATAAACCACCTACACTTCAGTAAACACCCCTCCAAAAAAAAAAGAAAAGCACACAAAAAAAGATGATGCCTGTTATCAGAACATCTTTTTTAAAAACTAGATGTGTGGATTTTTCTCCTATCTCTCTGCTGTCTTCCCTAACGTGAACTAAATTAGCAATATATGAACCAAATTTTAAAATCACTGAGTAACCTTAAATACCGGAGAAGGCAATGGCACCCCACTCCAGTACTCTTGCCTGGAAAATCTCATGGATGGAGGAGCCTGGTAGGCTGCAGTCCATGGGGTCACTAAGAATCAGATATGACTGGGCGACTTCATTTTCACTTTTCACTTTCATGCATTGGAGAAGGAAAGGGCAACCCACTCCAGTGTTCTTGCCTGGAGAATCCCAGGGACGGGGTAGCCTGGTGGGCTACCATCTATGGGTTCACACAGAGTCGGACACGACTGAAGTGACTTAGCAGCAGCAGTCTTAAATACATAGTCCACTGAAAACATCCTGCATGCAGGGATGGGAACACCAGCTATGATTCCACCCTCCCATGACTGTCATGAAGGTCAGCTTCCTTCCCAGGACCACTGGATTCACAGTTCCAGGGACTTCAGCTCACAGAGTAGTTTCAAAAACAGGGTCCACAGAGCTTGAAGTGCACACAACCTGCAGGTCATACGCGGTAGCCCTGAGCCTTCTTCTATAAAATATCTTTTATTCTTTCCAATGATTATAGACCCATACCTGACAAACTTGTAAAATATGAGGAAATTTAGAATGGTTATTAAGTCTTGAAATAAGGAAAGTTGAATGTTTTTCCTCTAAATTGCCCTGATGATGATGTCTTCAAGAATTACAGGCCTAGCAGGAATCTTCAGGAGTTATTACATTTTTGTCTTAAGAATAATGTCACACAACAAGAAACCACTCTTTAAAAAGCAAACAACCATCTCTCCCTCAAAACATAATCCTAAAAAGGAACTGCAAAAGGTCTGCAGAATGATACACTCTTGCCTCTAACCTCTTTCACGCCAGGAAATCCTTCCTGATTGCTACCCTCATTACCATCTTCTATTAAAAATAGAGGCTGGCTCCATTAAGCACAAAGTTTCAGGCTCCCCACAAGTATCTATGGTCTCATACTTGGCCGGCACCTTTCTGGGCACCAGATGACTCAGTGCTGAAAGCATTCCTCCAGGTCCTTCAAATGTAACCTCAGTCCTCTACTCGGTTGCTCCTTAAAAGGAGAAAACTCAGAAGTTGGTTTGTACAGGTTTGGGATCCAACAAATACCTATGGCAAATATTTGCTGGGGTTTTTTTTCTCCCCCAGCCAACTTTCATGACCTAGAAGCTGCACCTGTCTTGGAGGTTAGAGAAATGAACCAAGGCACTTGATATAGAGGCAATCTTGTCATCTCAAAAAGCCAGAGGAGGAAATTCAATTCTCAAAAGGAAAATTCTTATTAAAAAGGTAGTGAAAGATTTACCACTTTCCTTTTCCCTTTGAAAAAAAATCAATGGCCATTGGGTGTTTAAAGGAGAACAAAGACTCCCTAAGAGAAAGGTGAAGGTAAATATTTGCAATAATATGTCATTGCATTTTACATAATGGGCCAGTCGTCTATGAGACCTGACACCTTTCATACCTACAGGTTGTTGGTTTTTTCCTTGTTTGCTCTCTCGAGGTAAGCCTCTCTTAGGCTGCCAGCCACCAAAAAGGCTGCTGAATGAATACCAGGACGCTGACGGGCATTTGGCCAACATGACCTCAGACATATTGACACACTGAGATGAGATCGTGATATAATCCAGTTTCTGCTTCACTTTCTGCCGGTAATATTCCAACGTGTGCCTCAAGGATGTGGTAAATGTTGGTTTAAGATAAAAAAGTTAAGACAAATATTAGCGTGCTACATAAAGGCACCACTTTCCATGACAGCTTTGTTTTTCAGCATGAGTTCCCTGGATCCCACCTCCAAAGAGTCTGACTTTATCAGTCTAAAGCACAGCCTGGACACTATCATTTTAAAAAACTCCTCCAGTGATTCTAATGAGAGGCTCTGTCTGAGAAACACTACATTTGAGAATTGCCAGAATATTTTGTCTTGTATTTGGAATGATAGATAAAACTGGCCCAACGAGCCCACACTAGATGCTAAAAGCTGAATCTGCAGGGAAATAGGGAAGGTGGGGATTGAAGGATTAATGGCAGAAGAAGAAAGACCACCGTGCCCCAACCTGAAATCTGAAATCTGGTGAGAGACAAAACACACAAATATTAACTCTGAGCAGGATACCCAGGTTCGATCCCTGGTCAAGAAACTATATGCCACATAGCGCTACCAAGAGTCTGCATGCCAAGAGTCTGCATGCTGCAAGCTAAGACCCAATGCAGCCAAATAAATAAATACTAAAAAAAGAAAAGAAAAAAAAATGTCACAGGAGACCTAGAAAAAAATTAGTAAAAAGTCACTAAGGTCTCTAGACAATTCAACTTCTGCTCTGGGACCTGGGAATTGATGACAACCCCTTCCCACTCTCCATGGTGGGCCCTGATGTTGGATTTTGCACATGAAGAAATTATCTAAAAGGAAGTTAAAAAAAAAAAAAAGAAAACACTGAACATAGCACTAATGACCTATGGGACAGCATCAAACAGTCAAATATATACATAAACAGAGTTTCTAAGGACACAAGAATAGTGGCAGGAGTAATGGTCACACATTATAAGCATATGGGAACAAATTCTGGAAAAGGAAGATAAAGGAAATATCGTAAAAACAGCTGAATAATATATAGAGATATAACAAGAAAAATGAAGGCTGACTTTTTAAGAAAAACAATGTAGTCCTACTTTCAAAAAAATCTATTAATCTAATCCTTTATATATCCAGTAATAACATTCTTCAACATAAAGGCAAAATAAAGATGTTTTCATACAAGTCAAAGCTGAGTGAATCCACTGTCTGCAAACCTACACTGTGAGAAATGCTAAACCAAGTTCTTCAGGCTGAAGTAAAATGATATCACTTTGGAAATTGGCAATTTGTTCCTATAGGAATGTTTTGAGAGTGGCTGAAATGGTAAATGGATGGGTAAATATATAGTACTGCTTTTTTCTAGTTTCTTTGAAAGATATTTGCCTTAAGTAAAAGTAAAGAACATTGTATTTGAGTGGTTATAATGTATATAGTAACAAATTATATGACAGCAAGTTGAAAAGAGAACAGGGAAGGCAATGGAATTAAAAAGTTGTAATCACCTTATATTATACATAGAGTGATAGTATATTAATTCTATATATACTGTAAGTTACGTACATATATTATAGTCCCTTGAGCAAATACTGAAGGATAAAGTAAAAAGATGAAAATAAAAGGTCAAGAGAAGACACACAATAGGACATTTTATATATTTGAGAAAGGATATGTATTCAGGCTATACAAAGAATTTTTACAATCAAGCAGTTTTTAAAAAGACAACCCACTAAAAATGGGCCAAATATTTGAATAGACATTTCCCCAAAGAAATATATAAAGAGGTTCAACACCATTAGTCATCAGGGAAATGCAAATTAAAACCAAAGTGAGAAATCCCATGGAAAGAGGAGCCTGGCAGGCTATAACCCATGGAATTGCTAGAGTCAGACATGACTTAGAGACTAAACCACAACCATCACACACCTACTACAGTGGTTAAAATTAAAAAGCCTAAAATGCCAATTACTTATAAACCTGCAATTCTCAGTGTTTACCCAAAAGAAATGAAAACATAGGTTCACAAACTAGGTTGTACATGAATATTCATTGTACTTTTATTAATAATGGCCGAGACCCAAAAACAAGAGGAAAATGAATAAACTAATGTGGTATATTTATACAACACAATATGACCAAACGACAATAACAAAGAGGAATGAACTACTGATTCATGCAAAAACATGGATGAACGCCAAGGACAATGTATTGAAGACAGACACACAGGAGTCCATAGTGCATGATTCCTTTTTGCGATATTCAAAAGTAGGCACAGAGGCAAAATCAATCTGGGTGGATAAATCAGAACAGATAAGATATTTGAAAGGAATTTTTTTTTCCCAAATGTAGCTCAAATGGTCAGAATTTGGCCAAAGTGAAAGTTGATATTCAGAGCTTGATAGGATTTTTTTAATCCTTTTTATTTTATATTGGACTATAGCTGAAAATGGGACTTCCCAGGTGGTGCTAGTGGTAAAGAGCCTGCTTGCCAATGCAGGAGACATAAGAGATGTGGATTTGATCCCTGGGTCAGGAAGATCCCCTGGAGGAGGGCATGGTAACCCACTCCAATATTCTTGACTGGAGAATTCCATGGACAGAGAAGCCTGGCAGGCTACAGTCCATAGAGCAGCAAAGAGTCAGACACAACCGAAAGTGACTCAGCAGGCATACAGAGCAGATTAACAATGTCCTGATAACTTCAGATGGACAGCAAAGGGATTCAGCCATATACATACATGTATCCATTCTCCTCTCACCTGAAAGGAGCTTTTTAAAAGCCTTCTCTTCTAAGCTAAAATTAAACTATGTACCCAAAGTGAATGAAAACCACTCCAAAGACAAACAGCTCTAACTCTGGAATGTAGGTAGAATCTTTTGGTTTCTTTTTAGTTAACTGGAGAATTCCATGGACAGAGAAGCCTGGCAGGCTACAGTCCATAGAGCAGCAAAGAGTCAGACACAACCGAAAGTGACTCAGCAGGCATACAGAGCAGATTAACAATGTCCTGATAACTTCAGATGGACAGCAAAGGGATTCAGCCATATACATACATGTATCCATTCTCCTCTCACCTGAAAGGAGCTTTTTAAAAGCCTTCTCTTCTAAGCTAAAATTAAACTATGTACCCAAAGTGAATGAAAACCACTCCAAAGACAAACAGCTCTAACTCTGGAATGTAGGTAGAATCTTTTGGTTTCTTTTTAGTTCAAGATTTTCTCTCTGATAGTGGAAAGCATATTTGAAGATAATGTAACTAGATTGAGGGTGGTGGGGTATCATTCAGATTGCAACCCAATTCTTCGAGAAATTAAAGGCAACTGTCCTACAACTGGTAGAACTTATATAGCAGCTTGAATCTTTACAAGAATAGAAAAAAATCTACCTCTCCTTTTTACCAATTCTAAAAACCTCCTCTATTCATTTCAAAAGGCTTATAGGTATTATAAAAATTCTGGTCTCAGAAAACAAAAGTCCTTCCTGAAAGAACTGATATTCTTTCTCTGAGTCTTTGTTGCTTCCCTGGTGCCTCAGGTGGTAAAGCATCTGCCTGCAATGCAGGAGAAGTCAGCTGTTTGATTCCGCAAATGGGAAAGGTAGCAAAGTCCACCAATGGTCTCAACATTCATTTCTCCTGCTCTCTTTAGTAACAGAAATCAGGGCTTCCCCAGTGGCTCAGAGGTAAAGAATCTGCCTGCAATGTGGGAGACCCAGGTTCGATCCATGGGTTGAGAAGATCCCCTGGAGAAGGAAATGGCAACCCACTCCAGCATTCTTGCCTGGAGAATCCTCATGGACATAGGTGCCTGGCAGGCCAAGGTCCATGGGGTTGCCAACTGAGAGACTTCACTTTTCTTTCTGAGGCTTTGAGATGTAAATATTCTACTGGTTTTCCCTAGAGACCCACTTCTTTGAAATGCAAACTTCAAGTAAACATGGACATAGGTGCCTGGCAGGCCAAGGTCCATGGGGTTGCCAACTGAGAGACTTCACTTTTCTTTCTGAGGCTTTGAGATGTAAATATTCTACTGGTTTTCCCTAGAGACCCACTTCTTTGAAATGCAAACTTCAAGTAAGTAAATTCTTATCAGAAGGGAAAAAAGTGAGGGTCTATTTGGAAACTAAGCAAACGGAAAATCTTTAAAGTCTTCTCCATGAATATTGATAAAAAGTTTAAGCCATCAGAGCAGGTAAGCTTAATTTATTCCATTTGCCAGACACAAGATTTGAATCCAACTTTTCTTTTGCAAACTTGTGAGTTTTTCATTATTATACTTATCTCATAGTTAAATTTTTAAAATGAAAGCTGTAAGATCTGTTTGTCCATTATTAGTGTGTTTACATATGTATGTCATAGATGTGTGATATTTTTCGACCTTCAGAGGATACTGTCATAATTAATTTGTGTATGTGTATGCTCAGTCTCTCAGCTGTGTCAGATTCTGCGACCCCATGGACTGTCCTTCCCCAGGTTCCTCTGTCCATGGGATTTCCCAGGCAAGAATACTACAGTGGGTTGCCATTTCCTTCTCCCAGGATCATCTGGACCAGGGATTTAACCTGTGTTTCTGGCATTGACAGGTGTATTCTTTACCACTGATCCACTTGGAAAGCCCATATAAAGAGCTCTATTAACTGACTTAAGGAGAGCAAAGTGTTTGCATAAATTAAGTATAGTCTGAGGAATATAGAAACTAAGCCAAATGTTATTCAAGTTCATGTGATCTAGGATGATTTGGGAGAAAACAAACAAGTTTCTTGGCCTGATTAAAACAGGTATTCTTTAGAGTTACCAATGTTAAAAATAATGCAGACGTGCAACTTTGTTTCTACCTAGGCTTACTAAAAGAGCTGATGTTATCTCTGCCACAGATTTGTCAGAAAAAAAAAAGATAGCTTAAGATAATGGTTAGATGTTTGATGTTTCATGACCCTTTTAAGAGTCATATAAGCGTAACTGTTAAGAACTGTTGGGGCCAGTGTGAGGAAACCAAGAGAGACTCCATCTTGAAGCCTGTCAACCATCTTAAAGAGTGGATGTGAACTGGGTCTGAGCACTGACCAAGAATGAGGAAACCATTGCTAGTGAAAACCAGGTCTTGTGGAGACTTCCCTCCCTACAGATGACAGAGACTGTAGTTGAGGTTGGGCTGCCCCTGTTAGGTTAACCATGGAGACATCCCCCCTTGATGTATAATTATTGTCCCCCACCTTTAACCTCAATTGTTTGTTCTCCTAGCACCTACTTGTTGTAAAACTCAATCATATACCAGAAAGAGTTTGCTAACACATAATCAGTCACGTAGTAGGGGGTATAAAACTGGGCCTCTCAGAAACATCAGGGTCCTTGTTGGGAACTGATTCCCCTTGGGCCCCCTGGCATAATTAATTGTACTCCACTGTCTTCAGTGTCCTCCGACGTGTGTTTTGTGACTCCTGATTCATCATTTCTGGTGCATCGGCCAGGAAGCCATCAGAGAGACAGGCCCATTGAGCCTCCGCCTGCCACTCACTGGGATGAGAGCCTCTGGGATGGGAAGGTGCCTTCCACTCCAGATCAGCTCTTGTTTTAGTGACTTATCCTTCCAGGTGGATTTCACAAGACTGTGGACAACAGAAGGAAAGCGTGCAAGTAGGGCCCACTATAGTAGTGGAAAAAGGGGCCTGATGAACCAACCTCTTGAGATGAGTCTACGGAAGCTGTGTCCTCATAGGCTCAGTGGGAAATTGTTTATTGAAATAAGCGATAATCTGTTAACTAGGCCTGTACTGACTGTCAACGTATCTTTTGTTTTCCAAGGGACTGTCCCCTTTGCCTGGGGACTCAGGGACCTCCCAAGCATTGCTTGGGGTTGGACTGGGAACTGTGGTTTTAGACGCATGTTTGCCTGCACTAACCATTGATAAGACAGTCTTGGTTTTCACAACGATCAGACTTGTGCAGAGAAGAGTAGATGGAAGCCTTAATATATTGGATCTGGTTGTCTACCAAGAGAGCAAGAGGAGCACAAGAGGTATTATAAAAGAAAAGGAAAGCAGGCTGGGTAGCGGAGAATCCAAGCCTACCATTCCTGGATGCATGACTAAAAACTTTAGAAAGGGCTTTGGAGGAGACTATGGCACAAAGTTCACCCCAAACAAGCTTAAAACCTTTGTGAGATAGAGTGGCCAAGCTTTGGGGTAGGATGGCCCTCAGAGGGAACCCTAAAATTGGACAAAGTTTGGGCTGTGTACTCTGTGATAACCAGGCAGCCAGGCCACCCACATCAGTTTCTGTACATTGACTCATGGCTACTAATTGCACAAAACCCACCCCCTTGGGCCCAGGTATGTTACCTTAAAAAAAGAGAAAGCAAGATTTTGCTGGTGTAGGCAGAAGCCACGCAAGAAAAGCTGGAAAAAAATATATCATGATCCAGAGGAAGAGGAGCTCCCACTTCCTCTCCCATACTGGGGAACACAATGGGGAGTCTCAGAGTAGGAGGAGGAAATAAGAAAAGAGGGAGATTTTCCTCTCACCTCCTCCGCTGAAGGAGGCTCCTTTCCCTCCTACTGTGCCACCGAATGTGATGAGAGCGACTGCACCAGCATTATACACTCCCTCCCTGGTTCAGAAGAAGGAAAAAAGTGAGAGCCATTATTCAGAGGCGGCTGAGGGCTACAAAGAAATCTCAAGAGAAAATGGTTTTGCAGATGCCTCTTAAGGAAATCCAGGTGGCACCGCAGGTGGGGTCAGGCTGGCACATTCGTCCTGGCTCCCCTGCTCTTTACTACCAGCTGTTCTCTGTAGACAAGGAAAGGGGGCTATTGACTGCAACTGACAAAAAGATAAAAAATAAAGAGGAAATTCTGCTGCTGTTGGAAGCAGTGTGGGAACCCACTGCAGTGGCGGTAATGCGCTGCAGGGGCCACCAGTGGTCGGACACACCTCAGGCCAAAGGGAACTGGCTGACCAAGTGGCAAAGCAGGCAGCCACTCAGGACAATAACGCAAGAAAACTTATGGGACGCCTGTGGTGTCTAGCCTACCAACCGCCCAAATGCTCCCGCTCTGTGACAAGGAAAAGAAACCACCTGGGCATGAACTGAGCAAGATGCTAGCTTGCTATTTTGTCATACCATGTCTAATAGCCTTGTGTGCAGAGTAAGCCACTGATGCCTAACCTGTGCCAAGAATAACCTGTCTCCTAAGGAGATCGCTCCCTCTGAGATACAATTAAAGGGGACCACTCCATTTAAACATTTAGAAGTGGACTTCACTGAGGTAAATCCATGCCGAGGATATAAATATTTGCTGGTGATGGTATGTACTTTTATGGGATAGGTAGAAGCTTACCCCACCAAGCCTGAAAAACCTAAAAATGTGGCCCAGTTCTTGCTGAGAGATATTATTCCTAGGTTTGGGACATTATTCCTCCCTCTGAGTATAGAATCAGACAATGGGCCTGCATTTGTGGCTGAATTACTCCAATGGTCTGCAAAGTAGTAAATATTAAATAGAAACTACGTACAGCATATAGGCCACAAAGCTCAAGAATGATTGAGAGAATGAACTGGATTATCAAGGTGACTTTGGCACAATGGGTGTAAGAAACTGGCACTCTCCTGGATGGATGTGCTGCCACTAGTGTTAATGAGGATCAGAATGACCCCTCCCCCCATTACAGGTATTCCCTCCATGAGATAATGTTTGGGAGGCCTCCCCCACTTATTCGGGAAGTAAAGAGAAATTTATTACAAAGAGGAGGGATGGAGGTTTGTCACGGCAACTGGAACAATTGGGAAAGGTGATCCATGACATCACCCTTTATGTTCAAAAAGAAAGAATTCCTTTTTCTTCACATACTACTGTACACCCATAATCACCAGGAGACTTACTATGCATAAAAGATTGAAAATGGCAGACATTATCCCCCATCTGGAAAGGGCCATACACTCTAACCACTCCCACTGCAGTTAAAGTCGCAGGTATTATTCCCTAGATTCACCACACCCAGCTCAAGATAGCAGCAGAGGAAAAGGACCTTGGACTGTCCATCCTGACCTGAAGGAACCATTGAAGACCCAACTTGTCTTCCATTGGTGGCCACAGATTCAGGACGTAGCCGCTGCAAATAATTCTGCTGTTCTTGATCAGCAGGATGACCCTACCAGGACTGCGAACTCAGGATAATGTGTTCCTGTCCTGGGCCTACTCATATACAAACTTCCATAATACTTCTAACTGTTAGGTTTGTGGGGCATGCCTTTGTCAGGGATGGATGGACTTCCTTCATGGATGTCTCCCCTATGCAGAGGGGGGCTTTAGCTCCCTCTGCTCATTTTTGAGACAGCAATGAGAGGTATTTGCTTCCTTGGTAACACAACCTGTCGCTTCTTACTTGGTGTAACCTGGACTTTAATCAAATTGATCAAGGCCATGAGGTGACATTTGGGGTAAATGCAAGCCTTACCAAAGTGACCAAAGCCTATGCTGCTGCTGCTGCTGCTGCTAATACTTTTTACTTTAAAACAAAAAAGGAATGAGGACTCAATGGCCAGTCAGAAGGGCAATCCATCAGGTAATTTGAACAATTTTACTACATGAGTATTTTTGGATGACTTCAGAAAAAGACCAAATTATTGTCCCTGCCCCTATCTGTTGGGAACAAAGGGAACAAGAAGTTGGATTTGGTGACCACTCTTTGGATCCAAAACAATTAAAATATGTGGGATACTTGTCCTCTGAACAATGTGAACAAATATTAGAGGTCACTTATTGCCCAGATTTACCAGCTCACTGGCCTGGCTCAGACTGAAAGTACAACCCTGATATCCAATGGGTAGCCCCAATGGCACCCTGTGGCTGTGTGGATCAAATTTATGGCCTTGGTTTCCAGTTGGTGGGGTCAGCTACTGCACATTAGGATTGGCCTTTGCTCATGGCAATATTAAACCATCTTTACAACAAGCCCCAGTAAATTTGCCTTATTTACACGCTGGGTGAAGAGACATTACTTTGTCAACAAAGGTCTGTCTAGTCAAGGCTATGGTTTTCCCAGTGGTCATGTATGGATGTGAGAGTTGGACTATAAGGAAAGCTGAGCACCCAAGAATTGATGTTTTTGAACTGTGGTGTTGGAGAAGACTCTTGAGAGTCCCTTGGTTTGCAAGGAGATCCAACCAGTCCATTCTAAAGGAGATCAGTCCTGAGTGTTTATTGGAAGGACTGATGTTGAAGCTGAAACTCCAATACTTTGGCCACCTCATGCAAAGATGTGATCCATTGGAAAAGACCCTGATTCTGGGAAAGATTGAGGGCAGGAGGAGAAGGGGATGACGGAGGATGAGATGGCTGGATGGCATCACCGACTCAATGGACATAGGTTTTGATGGACTCTGGGAGTTGGTGATGGACAGGGAGGCCTGGCATGCTGCAATTCATGAGGTTGCAAAGAGTCAAATATAACTGAGGGACTGAACTGAACTGAACTGAACATGTTGGGTGGGCAAGGTCTGTGATGATTAAAATAAAAGCTCTAACTAACTTCATGAAACAGGCCCTCCTAGACAACGCAAAGGCAATCCAAGCTTTAAACGAAGAACAAATATAAATGAGAAAGGCAATGATTCAAAATTGGATGGCTTTAGACATGCTTACAGCTGCCAAGGAGAGACCTGTGCTATAAGTAAAATTAAATGTTGTGTACATATCCATGATTTATCTGGCAATATATCAGCCACTCTACACTACATGATAAACCAGGTAGAAGCGATGTCTAATGATAATCCTTTTTTTTAGATGTTGGTATTTTCTTGGATTGGTGATTGGTTGGTAATTTCTTGGTGATTGGTGGGAAAACTTTTTGTAATTATTTTGTTAATCATTATATTGTTAATTTGGGGGCCTTGTATTCTCATAACCTCCAGACTAACAGCCCTGCTGCAGTTACACAGTCCCCATGTGCAGTACTTACCAACGACTGATGCCCATCGATAAAGATAAGATGAGTATCAAGAGGCAGGAATGTTGAGACCAGTATGAGAAAAGCAGTAGAGACTCCATCATGAAGCCTGTCATCCATCTTAAAGACTAGATGTGAACTGGGCCTGAGCCCTGACCTAGAGTGAGGAAACCCTTGCTAGTGAAAACAGGTCTCCTGGAGACTTCCCTCCCTACAGGTGACAGAGACTGTAGTTGAGGTCAGGCTGTCCCCGTTAGGTTAACCATGGAGACATCCCCCCTTGATGTATAACCATCATTCCCCGCCTTTAACCTTAACTGTTTGTTCTCCTAGCACCTACTTCTGGTAAAACTCAACCATACACAACAAAGAGATTGCTAACATATAACCAGTCATGTAATGGCAGGTATAAAACTGGACCCCTCAGAAACATCTGGATCCTTGTTGGGAACCGATTCCTTTTGGACATGCTGGCATAATAAACTGTATTCTACTCTCTTGAGTGTCCTCTGAGGTGTTTCGTGACTCTGGATCCCACAACAGAATACCTATATTAAATAGATGTATTGAAGGTAAAAATTTATAAATGAACTTTTCAGTGATAACTTTACTTCATGATATGTCTACTCAAAAATAGTCTTCGAAAACTTTTTGGTAATTTGAAACCTCAGAGTTATACTGAAATAAGTTAAATGATGGATATTGTGGATGAAATATATTGCCTGCTATATCGTAAACAAAGGATGTTGAAGCCATCAAGCCATCACATTATAGATGCCCTAATGGTGAGGAACTCAGGGTAGAACCATAAAGCCTGCCATCAAACCACCTGACTGCAACTGCCCCAGTGCAGACTTAGGGTGAGAAAACACAGAAAACACAGCATAGAGAGAGCTGAAGTGTACATCAAAAGAATGACTTCTGTGAGCCCAGACTCTTGGATTTCCCCATACATAGAAAAGTGGTAAATTCCTTAACTTGAGATATCTGATTTTCAATTAACAGTAATCTTTTGATGTTCCAACTATCTGGTCTTTGTTATAAAAACTCCTATATATCCTGGCTCCTCCCTTAGAGTCCTTTGGACAGGAAGGAGATCAAATCAGTCAACCCTAAAGGAAATTAACCATGAATAGTCATCAGTAGGACCGATGTTGAAGCTGAAACTCCAATACTTTGGCCACTTGATGCAAAGAGCCAACTCATTGGAAAAGTCCCTGATACTGGGAAAGATTGAGGGCAGGAGGAGAAGGGGATGACAGAGGAGAGACGGTTGGACGGCATCACTAACTCAACGGACATGAGTTTGAGCAAATTCTGGGAGACAATGAAGAACCAGGAAGACTGGTGTGCTGCAGTTCATGGGGTCACAAAGAGTTGGGCATGACAGAGCAACTGAACAACAATCCTTACCTCTTCAGAGCAGTCTCTCAGAGCTAGCTGAGAGGCTTACTCCTGAGGAAATCCTCAGTTTTATCAACAAAATAAAACATAGCTCTCAGCTTTTACACTGCGAATTTTTTTTCAGCAGACAACATTCACTGAATATCTACATCATTTCCAAATAACATAAAATATTGAAAGATTAATTGCTAAATATGGGTTTATTCACATTTGATTCCTATTGCAAAATAACTAGAGATATTTGGGCTTACTGGCAACTGTTTTGTTTCACATTGAAAAATTTACTATGAAGAAGTATATAATCCTAGAAATTTCGAAATGTATTTACAAATTTGTCAGTTCGCAGAATGTTAGTATAACAGTGTACAACTTCTTACTTTTTAGTTTTACTAGGAATTAATGATTTTAAAATTCTAATTAATATATATAACTAAAACTACTAGGAAAAAATATATCCCCTAGTGGCTCAGATGCAAAGAATCTACATGCAGTGTGGGATACCTGCAGCTTGATCCCTGGATTGGGAAGATCCCCTGGAGAAGGGAGTGGCTACCCACTCCAGTATTCTTGCCTGGAGAATTCCACGGACAGAGGAGACCGGCAAGCTACAGTCCATGGGGTCACAAGAGTCAGACACAACTGAGCAACAAACATTTTCACTCACTAGAAATAATAAGGGAAAAATCTCTTTGCAAGGAAAGTAGCATGTGGTTTTGGTACAAAAATGGATGAGGTATGGAATGTGTTTTTGTTAAGGGAAAAAGAGAGTAATTTTGTCCTTAAAGTAAAACTGATTGTTTCAGAATGAGCAATAGGGGGAAAAACATAAGACAAAATCTGAATTAAAAAGTTACAAGAGGTTTGTGGAAAAGGAATCTTAGGAAATTAAATTTTATATATGGTTAATCTAGCTAAGATTAGAATGGCTTGATTTAAGCTTTTTTAAAAATGCATTTTAATTACAAAAGTATACTGATGCAAAATTAGATTTTGGTTTTCTCTCTGTTAAAAGGACAAACTTTTCTTTAGATTATTGGTCTGCTTTTTAAA
>SJYC01025769.1:0-26871 GCA_006408675.1 Madoqua kirkii | reverse complement strand
CCAGTTTTCTCTGTCCGTGAGATTTTCCAGGCAAAAACACTGGAGTGGGTTTGCATTTCCTTCTCCAGGGGATCATCTCAATCCAGGGATCAAACCCATGTCTTTTATGTCTGCTGCCTTTTCAGGCGGGTTCTTTACCACTAGTGCTTCCTGGGAAGTGAACACTGAAAGTTGCTCAGCTGGGTTTGACTCTTTGCAACCTCATGGAGTGTAGCCAGCCAGGCTCCTCTGCCCATGGAACTGTTCAGGCCAGAACACTGGAGTGGGTAGCCATTCCCATCCCCAGAAGATCCCATTCCCAAGCCAGGGATCAGACTCAGGTCTCCTGCACTGCAGGCAGATCTTTACCATCTGAGCTACCAGGGAAGCCCCAAATACTGTAGACCTCGATATCAAATTGGGAACAAAAGTAGCAAACATCAAGGCAGACTGCTTCTTCCCAAGACACTGGCTCAGGAGGATCAGGAACATTTCCTTTCACTTCTCCTCTTCACTCTGACCGTACTTTTCCTAACTCTCATAGCAGGAGAGTCTTCATGATTCTTTTGTCCACTTATTGTCTCTCTGTGGCCTGGAAACATTTTTCACATATCTCAGGCCATTATAAAAGAGGGTAATTCAAACTCCAACCAACTGTTGGATTTCCTATGATGCTGGTAACCATGTAGTTCTTTCTGTCCATCATAAGCTTCTCTCTAATTTACAACCCTCCATTTCCCTGCAATAAGCTTTCTGGATACATATTTCTAGGGAAGTGGAGACAGTTACACAAAACACATAAACAAGTCAACTGGCTTAAAGAAGTAACCACACATGCACACAGACATCCACCCCTACTCCATAGGATCACTTGACTTTCATGATTCTAGCTGGTTTGGGTCTCAGAAGCATTCTCCAAACTGTGGACATTATTTTGTTGCTAATAATTAGCATTATCTCCTTTACATGCTATATTCTCTAATATTGACCAGCCAACTGATGGTCTCTCTCTAACTAGAACAACAAAAGAGAACAGAATAATGTAACCAGCTCGAAGAACAGGAGCATGATCGGTCTCTGTGAATACTGTGCTGAGACCTAAGAGGCCATGGTAGCCAAGTCATGCTAAGATGGATGTTTTTGATCAAACCATTTGAATTGAAAAGTGAATGATCAGACTGTTGAAAATAACTTCCCAGGCCCAAGATGGAGCTGGTCCTGCCCAGGGTACCATATCAGCAAATCAAAACTTAAATAATAATTCTGTCCCTATAAAGTGCTCTGCTTAATCAGAAACATGGTATATCTAGTCAGCCCATCTCTGAACAGCAAACCAACTCTGGGCCTTTTCACCCCAAACAAAGTTGACTAAGTAGCCCCAGCCAATCAAATATTTTTCTATTTTTCTCTTCCTTGTTTTCTTATTCTTTATTCTATAAAAGCTCCCTGCCTTCCATTTCACTTTTCAGTTCTCTGAAAGGAGACTGTTCACTTCATGAAGTATTAAAATTTGTTCATATCATCTGAATTGTTCTCTTTAATATTATTCTTAATGCTATATAATGTACTTAGCATAACTTTTCAATAAACGATAACTACCATTATAGTATCCTTTTACAATTCTCAGAAACATAAGTAATTTGGGGATAAAATTCTATCAATGCCCAGTTTTAATTGTAAAGAATTTTCTTAAGTGATTGTGCTTTGTGCTTCCCTTGTGGCTCAGCTGGTAAAGATTCTGCCTGCAATCAGGGAGACCTGGGTTGGATCCCTAGGTTGGGAAGATCCCCTGGAGAAGGGAAAGGTTACCCACTCCAGTGTTCTGGCCTGGATAATTCCATGGACTGTATAGTCTATGGGGTCACAAAGAGTCAGACATAATGAGAGACTCTCACTTTCACTTTGTATATCAAATGTATACAGTTGTCATGTTTGAGAAAATGATTCCTAGACCATATGATAAAATAATTACTGATCTATAGCTAGTAATAAGAGAAGGTTTTCTGACTCCTCAGAATCTGGTGATCAAAATGTCCCCCATTTAAAGGAACTGGTAACAAGAGTGAAATGACACATACCGTTGCTATCCCTGGTGGGTCAGCTTGCATCTCAGCTCTGTGGGCAGACTGCAGAAAGAGATGGTATCTTTCCAAATATGAGACGTTCTAAGAATTCTTTGTGAGAAGCTTCTGATTTTATTCCCTGGAATATGGGAGAATAGATGTGGCAAATGTCCAGGGGCTTTTTATCGCAGTAAGTCCTAACATATTTTAACTATTTCAAAAGAATCTGTGGTAGGTCAAGTTCCCCAGGGAAAGGACTCTGAAGCTCTGAAATTGTGTGCAAGAGTCCTTAGGGACAGCTTTCAAGACAGAGACTAGCTCTAATGCTTGCACAGAGGACTAGCACTGACCCTGCTAGTCCTGTGGGGAGCTCTGGGGCTCATCCTGCCTTGAAGCTTGAGGACAAGACATTAGGTGCAGGCTGTCCCTGGGGAAGGTTCATGGCCTTGAGCATGGTAGCACTGATGGCCAAGGGCAAATCCTATAGGAGAATCAATGACTCAGCTGCCACCCTTCCAGCTGCTGGAAGAATGAGTACCTCAGTGTTAAAGGGGGTTCCGAGCAGAGCATCATCAGCTCTTTCCTACAGCCGCAGGGATTCTGAATCTCTCGCTAAGGGACCAATGACTACATGGCCAAAATTAAACTAAAGCATCTTTTACCACTGTTCTTATTGCTGCTGTTTTTAGCATATCTGTGATTTTCAGGAAGACATGAATTTCCACTGCCTAAACAAAATTCAGACTTTATTTTTTGGGGCTCCAAAAGTACTGCAGATGCTGACTGCAGCCATGAAATTAAAAGACGTTTACTCCTTGGAAGAAAAGTCATGACCAACCTAGATAGTATATTCAAAAGCAGAGGTGTTACTTTGCCGACTAAGGTCCATCTAGTCAAGGCTATGGTTTTTCCTGTGGTCACGTATGGATGTGACAGTTGGACCGTGAAGAAGGCTGAGCACCGAAGAATTGATGCTTTTGAACTGTGGTGTTGGAGAAGACTCTTGAGAGTCCCTTGGACTGCAAGGAGATCCAACCAGTCCATTCTGAAGGAGATCTGCCCTGGGATTTCTTTGGAAGGAATGATGCTAAAGCTGAAACTCTAGTACTTTGGCCACCTCATGCGAAGAGTTGACACATTGGAAAAGACTCTGATGCTGGGAGAGATTGGGGGCAGGAGGAGAAGGGGCGACTGAGGATGAGATGGCCGGATAGCATCACGGACTCAATGGACGTGAGTCTGAGTGAACTCCGAGAGATGGTGATGAACAGGGAGGCCTGGCGTGCTGGGATTCATGGGGTCGCAAAGAGTCGGACACGACTGAGCGACTGAACGACTGAACTGAACTGAACTGAAACAAAATTACCTTTTATACAGACGCTTTCTGATACTTAGAATAGACCAGAAGGGAAATCCCACGTCTGGGGGAAATGCATTTCTTTACCCAGAAAGATCCCCACAGGCCATTATGAGCATCTCAGACTTGATATGGCTCACTTTAGGGGAAGACTTCCTGCAGTTAAGAAACTATGATCTCAGAGTTTGGATTTTAAATTAAAGCTCTGTTTGTTGATACAGCTGACAGTGATTTGGGGGAGGGAGGTTGGTAATGCCCACATGGGCAAAATATACTGGTTTCTGCTCCTGATCTGAAATTTAACAAATATATCTTACATATTACAGAAGCCACAAGCTGATGTGTGGCCTGTGGAACGAAGCCTGTGAAGGTGGTGAAGTAGATTCAGCGGCAGAGAGATGAGAACAGCCTGTCCATCCCTGGTATGTAAGAGTGGTGCCCAAGCAGAGAGACAGATGGCTTTTCTGTTCCAAAAAACAGCTGCTTTGGAATTTCTGTGGTTAGGACCTTGGGGGAGAGCTAATAAAATGAGGAAGATGTAAAGAGCAAAATGAACAATAAAAGAAAAGAGAAGAGTCTTACTGAGAGAGAGAGAAAGAATAAAGGAAAGAATTATATTTTACCCTCCTTTGGTCAATAATAACAAGATAAATTTCAGCACAAATAGAGAGAGAGGTACCTCTGCCTCATTTGCAAGCTGAGTTTGATGATGAAATATGATGATGATGATGATGATGATGATGGTGGTGGTGCCAATGGAGGAAATGGAAAAGAATGAAGAGGAAGAGTAGCTAAAAACAGAGAAGGGAGAGATTTAGAACCAAAACCACAGGAAATAAAGGATAGCTGCCTCAGAGCCCATGAACTTGCCTCAAGATTTTCTATTGGAAAACTTTTTAAAAATTTGCAAATTTCTGCTGAAAATTTTTGAAGAAATGAAGGGTCAAGGTTAAAACATCTGGTTTAGCAGAAAACGGATGGTATCTACAGTGAGAATATCTGTTTCAGATTCTATCTTGTCATCTAATAGCCACCTAGTTGTGGTTCTATTATTTCTCCCCAAGTTTTATCTGTGAAATGGAACCCAGAGAGTTGCATAAAATTCAATCAATAAAAATGAATGGCAACATTTTGTACTCTGTGCTACACAAACTTAATACCAGTTTCTTTTAAAGATAATGAATTTTTGTGATTGATTCTCTGAATCAATAAGAATTCAAAAAAAAATTTTTATAAATTTAGGTTTATTGCAAAACACTTGAAAAATGATTTTAAAATTCTTTCATCTCTGAGTTGACGAGATAATACTTCCTCTCTTAAGCACTAACCAGTGATGTACATTCATTCAAGCAAATTGAGAGAGAGAGTTGGAGAAGGAAATGGCAACCCACTCCAGTATTCTTGCCTGGAAAATCCCATGGGCAGAGGAGCCTTGCAGGCTACAGTCCATGGGGTCACAAAGAGTAGGACATGACTGAGAAACTTCACTTTCTTTCTCTCTTTGGTTAATTTTAAACTTGATATAGATCAGCATTTACCAAACTCAAGTTGTCCTTGAATTTTGTCCAACCTTTTGAAGGAGGTCACCATTATCTTCATTATCCCCACCATAGTTTAGCCTCCGGTCAAACAACAGTGAGGGAAGACAGCCCTGCCAATCAACAAAATTGGATTAAAGATTTTGTGAGCATGGCCCCATCTATTAGAACAAGACCCAGTTTTCCCCTCAGTCACTCTTTCCCATCAGGAAACTTCCATAAGCCTCTTATCCTTCTCCATCAGAGGGCAGAGGGAACGAAAACCACAATCACAGAAAACTAACCAATCTGATCACATGGACCTCAGCCTTATCTAACTCAATTAAACTGAGCCATGCCCTGTAGGGCCACCCCAGACAGACGAGTCACGGTGGAGAGTTCTGACAAAACGTGGTCCACTGGAGAAGGGAATGTAAGCACTTCAGTATGCCTGCCTTGAGAACCCCACAAACAATGTGAAAAGGCAAAAAGATAGGACACTGAAATATGAATTCCCCAGGTTGATAGGTGCACAATATGCTACTGAAGAAGAGTGGAGAAATAACTTTAGAAAGAACAAAGAGACAGAGCCAAGCAAGACCAACACCCAGCTGTGGGTGTGACTGGTGATAAAGTCTGATGCTGCAAAGAGCAATATCGCATCAGAACCTAGAATGTCATGTCCATGAATCAAAGCAAGTTGGAAGTGGTCAAACAGGAGATGGCTAGAGTGAATGTCAATATTTTAGGAATCAGTGAACTAAAATGGACTAGAATGCATGAATTTAACTCAGATGACCATTATATCTACTACTGTGGGCAAGAATCTCTTAGAAGAAATGGAGTAGTCATCATAGTCAGCAAAAGTCTGAAATGCAGTACTTGGAAGCAATTTCAAAAACGACAGAATGATCTCTGTTCATTTCCAGGGCAAACCATTCAATATCACAGTAATCCAAGTCTATGCCCCAACCAGTAATGCTGAAGAAGCAAAAGTTGAATGGTTCTATGAAGACCTAAAAGACTTTCTAAAACGAACACCCCCCAAACGATGTCCTTTTCATTATAGGAACTGGAATGCAAAAGTATAAGAGATACCTGGAGTAACTGGCAAATTTGGCCTTAGAGTACAGAATGAAGCAAGTCAAAGGTTAATTGAATTTTGCCAAGAGAACACATTGCTAATAGAAAACACCCTCTTCCAATAACACAAGAGATGACTCTACACGTGGATATCATGTGATGGTCAGTACCGAAGTCAGATAGATTATATTATTTTCAGTCAAAAATGGAGAAGACCTAAAAGACTTTCTAAAACGAACACCCCCCAAACGATGTCCTTTTCATTATAGGAACTGGAATGCAAAAGTATAAGAGATACCTGGAGTAACTGGCAAATTTGGCCTTAGAGTACAGAATGAAGCAAGTCAAAGGTTAATTGAATTTTGCCAAGAGAACACATTGCTAATAGAAAACACCCTCTTCCAATAACACAAGAGATGACTCTACACGTGGATATCATGTGATGGTCAGTACCGAAGTCAGATAGATTATATTATTTTCAGTCAAAAATGGAGAACCTCTATGCAGCCAGCAAAAAAAGACCAGAAGTTGACTGTGGCTCATACCATGAACTCTATTGCCAAATTCAGACTTCAATTGAAGAAAGTAGGGAAAAACACTAGGCCATACAGGTATGACATAAATTACATCTCTTAACGATTATACAGTAGAAGTGACAAATAGATTCAAGGGATTAGATCTGATAGACTATCTGAAGAACTATGGATAGGGGGTCATGACATAGTACAGGAGGCAGTGATCAAGACCATCCCCAAGAAAAAGTGATTAAAAAAAAAAAGCCAAAATGGTTGTCTAAGATAGCATATTCAAAAGAGGAGACATTACTTTGCTGACTAAGGTCCGTTTAGTCGAGGCTATGGTTTTTCCTGTGGTCATGTATGGATGTGAGAGTTGGACCGTGAAGAAGGCTGAGAGCCGAAGAATTGATGCTTTTGAACTGTGGTGTTGGAGAAGATTCTTGAGAGGCCCTTGGACTGCAAGGAGATCCAACCAGTCCATTCTGAAGAAGATCAGCCCTGGGATTTCTTTGGAGGGAATGATGCTAAAGCTGAAACTCCAGTACTTTGGCCACCTCATGCAAAGAGTTGACTCATTGGAAAAGACTCTGATGCTAGGAGGGATTGGGGGCAGGAGGAGAAGGGGATGACCAAGGATGAGATGGCTGGATGGCATCATGGACTCGATGGACGCAAGTCTAAGTGAACTCCAGGAGTTGGTGATGGACAGGGAGGCCTGGCATGCTGCGATTCATGGGGTCGCAAAGAGTTGGACATGACTGAGCGACTGAACTGAACTGAACTGAGGAGGCCTTGCAAATAGCTGAGGAAAAAAAAAAAGATGCGAAAGGCAACTCGATGGACGCAAGTCTAAGTGAACTCCAGGAGTTGGTGATGGACAGGGAGGCCTGGCATGCTGCGATTCATGGGGTCGCAAAGAGTTGGACATGACTGAGCGACTGAACTGAACTGAACTGAGGAGGCCTTGCAAATAGCTGAGGAAAAAAAAAAAGATGCGAAAGGCAAAGGAGAAAAGCAAAGATATACCCATTTGAATGCAGAGTTCCAAAGAATAGCAAGGAGATATAAGAAGGCCTTCCTCAGTGATCAATGCAAAGAAATAGAGGAAAACAATAGCATGGGAAAGACTAGAGATCTCTTCAAGTAAATTAGAGATACCAAGGGAACATTTCATGCAAAGATGGGCTCATAAAGGACAGAAATATTATGGATCTAACAAAAGCAGAAGATATTAAAAAGAGGTAGCAAGAATACATAGAAGAACTATACAAAAAAAGGTCTTCATGACCCAGATAACCATGATGGTGTGATTACTCACCTAGAGCCAGATATCTTGGAATGTGAAGTCAAGCGGGCCTTAGGAAGCATCACTACGAACAAAGCTAGTGGAAGTGATGGAATTCCAGTTGAGCTATTTCAAATCCTAAAAGATGATGCTGTGAAAGTGCTGCACTCAATATTCCAGCAAATTTGAAAAACTTAGCAATGGCCACAGGACTGGAAGAGGTCAGTTTACATTCCAGTCTCAAAGAAAGGCAATGCCAAAGAGTGTTCAAACTACCACCAGTTGCACTCATCTCACATGCTAGCAAAATAATGCTCAAAATAATGCTCAAGCCAGGATTCAACAGTCCATGAACCAAGAACTTCCAGATGTTCAAGCTGTATTTAGAAAAGGCACAGGAACCAGAGATCAAGTTGCCAACATCCATTGGATCATCAAAAAAGCAAGAGAATTCCAGGAAAACATCTACTTCTGCTTTATTGACTACGTTAAAGCCTTTGACTGTGTGGATCGCAACAAACTGTGGAAAATTCTTAAAAAGATAGGAATACCAGACCACCTGACCTGCCTCCTGAGAAATCTGTATGCAGGCCAAAAAGCAATAGTTAGAACTGGACATGGAACAACAGACTGGTTCCAAATTGGGAAAAGAGTATGTCAAGGCTGTATATTATCACCCTGCTTATTTACCTTATATGCAGAGTAAGTAAATCATGTGAAATGCTGGGCTGGCTGAAGCATAAGCTGGAATCAAGATTGCTGGGAGAAATATCAATAACCTCAGATATGCAGAAGGCATCACCCTTATGGCAGAAAGTGAAGAAGAACTAAAGAGCCTTGTAATGAAAGTGAAAGAGGAAAGTGAAAAAGTTGGGTGAAATCTCAACTTTCAGAAAACTAAAATCATCATATCTGATCCCATCATTTCATGGCAAATGGACGGGGAAACAATGGAAATAGTGACAGACTTCCTCTTTGGGGGCTCCAAAATCACTGCAGATGGTGATTGCAGCCATGAAATTAAAAGACATTTACTCCTTGGAAGAAAAGTTATGACTGCTCTAGACAGTGTATTAAAAAGCAGATACATTGCTTTGCCAACAATGGTCCATTTAGTCAAAGTCATGGTTTCTCCAGTAGTCATGTATGGATGTGAGAGTTGGCCTATAAAGAAAGCTGAGCCCAAAGAAGTGATGCTTTGAACTGTAGTGTTGGAGAAGACTCTTGAGAGTCCCTTGGACTGCACGGGGATCCAACCAGTCCATCCTAGAGGAAATCAACTCTGAATATTCATTGGAAGGATTGATGCTGAAGCTGAAAATCCAACACTCTGGCCACCTAATGTGAAGAACTGACTCATTAGGAAAGACCCTGATACTGGGAAAAATGAAGGCGGGAGGGAAAAGAGAGACAGAGGGTAAGATGGTTGGACAGCATCACCAGCTAGATGGACATGAGCTTAAGTAAGCTTGGGAGTTGGTGATGGACAGGGAAGCCTGCTGTTCTGTAGTTTATGAGGTCGCAAAGAGTTGGATATGACCAAGCTACTGAACTAACCAAGTTGTTCCTATGGCTTATGTCAAGAAAATTAAACCTCCTTTGGAAATCTCCACCAAAAAGTATGTGTTCATTTTTCAAATATAACTGTTGTAATATTCCCAATAATGGCTCTATAGCAAGGCAAGATCATTTTGAATCAAGCAGGGAAGGTTCATTAGGAACAGCTTTGTTATTGGGACAAATACATTTGTATTTTTTCAGTTCTTTCAGAATTGGTCACCAGTAGACATGGTGTCTTCAGTTAATCTATTCCTTACTACATGAGAGAACGAGGATTTTCCTTTAGCCACTGACTTCTGGAGAAATTCAGAGATGAACACATTTTCATTTGCCTTTCAGTTTAACTTTTGCTCCTCAGATTTTGACCATCACCTGGGGAAGGTAAGTAGTCACTTCTTTGACTCACATATGTGGGCACCCATTGTCCATATGCTCCCATCTTGCTTCTTTACTTCTGCATTCAATATTTCTCCCCCACCCAGAAAGCATCAGTACTCATATGCTGACACAATTAAGTGATTAACGCAAAACACTTCTCAACTCTTTTCCCCAATTCATTTGCTATTTTTGAAAGACCTTCAAGAAAGATGTTGTGCCTCCACAAAGATAATAGCTAGATAATGAATATATCAAAAAAAAAAAAAAAAAAAGAAGACAAGAATTTTCACATACAGATCCTTATAAAGTAAGAATGACATCTGGATGCCATAAGGTAGATGTTTCATTTGCTGGTAAAATGTCTTTTGGTTCTTCAATTATAGAACCATAAAGCAAGGGATGCTGTTACAACTCACCTGTTCTCCAGAGCAACTCTGTCTAGTCTAGGTCTATGCTTAACCTGCTTTAAGTAAAATGTTAACCAATGAGAAGGTTTGGTATTCCCAGTGCAGAAAATTCACATCAGCGATAAGTCATGGTCACTATTAATCACCAAAAGGTGCTTCTTTCCATATGGAATAGTGTCTAAGAGATTTTATTTTTATTTAAAGCTCTGTGAATTATATTCAGAATAAAAGAAAAAGAATCTTCTAAGATTCCAAGTGGTCTGAAAAACCCATTTATATGACAGCATAAAGATGGATTGAAGCGTTTTTTCCCTCTCAGGGTTCTGTTCATTTTCAGTCAATGCCTATTTCTTATGATGTCCTGGGACTCCAAGGTGTCATCCTCAGATAGTGATCTGAACCTGATTTTGCACTTAAGAAGCTACTTTGCTGTACATCAGCATATTTTGCTCTTAAGTCAGGTCTGATGAGGGTACTCCCTATGTTATTCCTCCTGCAGTCAATGCCTCTGGAAACTGCACATTCTCAAGCAGGAAGCTTTTTCATGCTTCTGGGCTGGTGTTTATGTGACTCCCTCAGTTTAAAATGTTCCCACTTCCTCCAATTCTCAAAGTATTTAAATACTTTAAGTCTGACTCAAATGCCATCTCCTTTCTAGAATTCTCCCTCATTCCCCACAAGAAGAATGAATTGTTCCTACTTCTGCACTCTCTGCAGCATATTATTTGTCTCTCTATTTTGTACCTATCCACCCTCCTTTTTCTTATACCTAGTTAATTTCACATTTGTTTCCTTTTCCCAGCAGAAATGCATAAATACTTCTGGGTATCCCAGATAAAATAGGACAGATGGAAATAAGACTTGGTTGGAACCAAATTCATATTATCCTTTATTCAAGAAGGCTTTTTTTTTTAAAGACCAATAGTCTAGGTATTCTTTTGTTTTGTTCTTTGATTTCACATCTAGAGTTTTCCAAAGAAACACATTTTTCTTTCCTTTTTATTGGGGCGGGGGGACTGTAAAATTTTTTTTCAAAATACAAATTTATTTATTTTAATTGGAGACTAATTACTTTACAATATTGTATTGGTTTTGTCATACATCAACATGAATCTACCACGAGTGTACAAGTATTCCCCATCCTGAACCCCTCTCCCACCTCCCTCCCCATACCATCCCTCTGGGTCATCCCAGTGCACCAGCCAGAGCATCCTGTATCATGCATCAAACCTGGACTGGTGATTCGAGAAACAAATTTTTCAAATCTCCTTATTTTGCCTCATGCTGTAATGGAGACATTGCAGAGATCAAAAATACAAAGTCCTGTTTTTGAGAGTTACTCATAACTCAGAAAATCAAGCAAAAATTCCTCTATCCATCTCAGAAAGCCAAAAGCAGAACTCTAACCCAGAAGGACAGCAATTCGGGGATGCTTATTTTATTCTTATCCGCTGACTCCATGGCAGGAAAAGTGTCCTTCCTATAGCCTGTATCCCTCATGATCAACTCCTCTTACAAGTATTAAACACTCTTGACCCTAAATCAACTCTTTATAAAAGCAGATTCCAATCCGAAGAGAAAAAAAACAACACCTAGAGGCTAAACACACTAAAGATAGTATTTGTGTTTTATGCCATATCATGAACATCAAAAATGCAAGGTTATACAAAACCTAGAATGGATAAAGGAACAGGGTCCAACCCGCCACCAGCCTCCTCACTCATTTCTGTAGGGTTTTAGTTTTTCCTAGAACCTCCCTCAGATAAACAGCTAATATGTTTGTATTCCTCAAAGTGAAATTTGAAACAAAATTTTTCATGGAATTTTTTCATGAGAGATGTTATTCTTACCTGTTTTGGTTGCTGGCCCTGTAATTACCCCAAGAGCAAATGGTGAGTCTAGAATATAATATCAGAGCAGAACACCAAGTCTGAGGTGCACAGATAATGCATCTTCCCTATTGACAAAACACACTATTTTTCTTATAATTGTTTTAGCAACAAAAGCAATCTTTGCACAGTTCTCCTAAACTGAGAAATTCACCTCCTACTCTATGGTAATTTATCTTTCCATCAACTAAAGAAGGAGCAAAAAAAAAAAAAAAAATCACCTGCTCTCCTGTTACTGATCATGCTCCTCCTCCTTCCTTGCCTAATCAAATTCAAGTTCCTTACTTCAAAGAAAAGCTTAGCCTGCTTGCTTTGCCTTTGCTAACTGGCCAGACCACAGGGTAATGCTAACGTTTAGGCAGCCTCTAGGTCAAATTATGAGGTACATATGGAACATTTGACGTCTATACCCTGTGGAGAATTAGAAATATCTGCTATGACCTCAGGAAACGTCTGCAGAGGATGAACACTCCCAAATAAAGAGCAAGTCTGAATAAGAGCAAATACTGGAAAGGTATCAAATCATCCAGGTTAATTTAACACATTAAATGCAATTGCAATTTCAGTCAAAATACCAATGAAACATTTTTTTTTACATTTCATTTGACAAAATTATTCTAAAATTTTCCTGAAAGAATGATCTTTTAAAATATCCAAGAAAAGAGTTTTAAATAATAAGATAAAGATGAAAACAATAAGAAGAGGGAATTCATTCAAGTTATTAAACCATATTATGAAACAATAATAATTTAAACAGTGGTGGAAAGCTTGCAACAGATAAAGTGAACAGAATTTAAAGTTCGGAAACAAAGGCAAGTTTCTATAAAATATGGTATATGAAAGGGCATGGCAAATCACTAGAGAAATAATGGCTTATTTAGATACTACTACTACTACTACTACTACTACTACTACTACTACTACTAAGTCACTTCAGTCGCGTCCGACTCTGTGTGACTCCAGAGACAGCAGCCCACCAGGCTCCCCTGTCCCTGGGATTCTCCAGGCAAGATCACTGGAATGGATTGCCATTTCCTTCAATGCATGAAAGTGAAAAGTGAAAAGTAAGTCGCTCAGTCATGTTCAACTCTTAGCGACCCCATGGACTGCAGCCTACCAGGCTCCTCCGTCCATGGGATTTTCCAGGCGAGAGTACTGGAGTGGGGTGCCATCGCCTTCTGCTATTCTTGTAAACAAGAATATTTTCTTTCCTCATAACACATGAAGTTAAATCCCAGACAAACTCAAGAACTAAACAACAGCACTGTCTTAAAAATCTGGTAGAAAATATCAACATTTCTTAGATCTTGGGACACAGAAGTTCTCAAATATTTAAATATAGAATCAATAAAATATATTAATAACAGTGACAATCTGACGAAAAAGCAAATCACTGAATGTCAACAATGCCATCCACAAAAACTTAAAGCAAACAGAAAATTCACGTACACACAAAGATTGTGAAAGAAAATTCATGGCAGAAAAAAAGATTTTTTTTTAACTATAAAGCACTTCAAAATCAGCAACAGAAATAACAAAAGTAAAAACCTAAAAATATGTTCAACATAATTAACAGACAATTCAGAAAAGAAATAAAAGACTAGATAACAAGAAGAATTCTTATCCTTTTTAGGAGTAGGTATAAATTTAGACAATAAAACACTTTTTTCGCTAACCAAACTGGCAATGACTGAAACAAAATAGGCTCACTGAGGTGCAGGAAAATGGAGGCTTCAATCTACTACCAGTGAAAAGTACAAAGGTTTCCTACTTTCTAGGAAGATGTAACGCCAAGATGTATCCAGAGCCGAAATACACGTATGCTCCTTTACTCATAAAGTCCCCTAAGAAAGTTAGTCATAAACTTTTCAAAATTTATATAGTCAATATTAATCACATTATTTATACTTCAAAAGTAAAAAATCAATAATAAGAATTAAGTAAATATTATAAAGCCACTTAAAAGGATGCCATAGAATAAAGGTATGGAAAAAAATGTTCATAATATATGGCTAAATGTAAAAAAGCATATTTTAAAATAGTGGATTTGATTTTGTAAAATCATACACACACACCAACATGTGCCTTCACATATGCACACACATTCAAAACCTAACTAGAGGGCTGTACCTCAAAATGCTATCATTGAATGGTGGAGTTACAAGTAATTTATATTTTCTCCTTTTAGGCTTTTCTGTGTTCATATACACCAAAGAATTTCATGTAGATTTAAGATAATTTTTAATTGAAGAAAATAATATTAAAATCATAAAGACAAAGAGTAAAGTAATTAGAATAGAATAGAATAGTATTTTATCTATGTCTATGTCTCTCAAGAGACACTTCTCTTTAAAAAATATTCTTAACAGTTCTTTAACCACATCCTCCTTAAATTCAAGCACCAAGACACAGTTGGTTGGAAATAGTTTCTGGCAATCTTCAATTTTAATTTAGTTCCTGGAAATCTGCACTTTAACAGCTGGGAAAATGGACAACTGTATATTAGTGGATTCACTTTGTCTTATGAACCTAGGCTAAATTGCACACATTTAGCTATTGGAAAGTTCCTGGTATGAGCAGAGGGAGGTTTAGAATTTAACGATGTCAACAGTATTTAAAAAAAAAAAAATCTCTAGCTTAATCTGCCCCCAAGGAGATGAGGGAAAAAAGAAAGAAAAAAAAAAAAAAAAACTCAGCCTTGGCAACTCCAGGACATTTTCTATAACTAGACACATATAACTCTCCTGGAATGAAATGGATGTTTAATCCATTTTCCTTCCCTGTGCTTTTAGTCTACTGTTGCGTCCAAGTCTTAAAGCATTTCTACGGCTAGTTGTCAGCAATAGCACCAGACTTAGACTGGCCTGGAATGGCCTGCAGAGCGGTGAAGCAGAGACTCTCAACTCCCAAATATCCTCCACTTAGGAAAAGATCATGAAATATCCCAAGACCATTGGGTTCCTTGAGAACCATATGTTCTAAGACAAGCTACTCAGCTCCCTGTGTCTCAACTCTTCCTCCAAGATATAGGGACAGTAATGCCAATGGTAGGAAGATCCAACAAGGAATAATCTTTACAAGGAGGAGACAAAATGGTTTAGGGGGGAAAAAGATGTACAAATGTTTTGCCATTTCAATAATGCTACACTAAAAAAGCATTGGTTTTAGCATGAGATTGGAGAGTCTTCACTGGACATCCTCAAAGGTTAGCAACTTCAGGAATGACCTTTCTGTTAGATGTTTGCAGCCACTGGATTGTGCTGACAAAGGGGGTAGGAAAAGAAAACTTCTTACCGAAACCAAAACCTAACGAGAACTGAAAAAAAGAACAATCCACGCTTCTACCCTATGTCCTCTAATATCTACTCTTTTAACCATGATGGCAGAAAAAGTACAAATCAACTTATTCAAACATGCACCACCAGCGTCATGTATTTTTCCTTCGATCAGTTTCCTGGTAATTCTTTTCCTTCTCACATCTGTCCTCTTGTCCTGGGTAATACCTCTTTCCTGTCCAAGCTCACTCGCCCTTAACTTTCTTCACTTGTTGACATTTCTGCAGAGTAAGCCACAAGCACAATTAAAATGAAAAGCTTATAAACTAAGATAAGCATGTCTACTGAAGAAAAGAAGTGAGAAGGGATGCTCCTCGACAGTTTTTCTGTATTGAGACTGACTCAGTGGTTGAACTAGGCTAGAGACTTGAAGATACATTCATTAAATGCATGCCCTTATCACTTTAGGAGAGTTTTAGTAGTATGTCCTATCAAAGAATCTAAAATACTACATCGCTGGTCTTAAAATGATTTGCTATTATATTTATGTGAACTGTATACAGGTCAGGAAGCAACAGTTAGAACTGGACATGGAACAACAGACTGGTTGCAAATAGGAAAAGGAGTACATCAAGGCTGTATGCTGTCACCCTGCTTATTTAACTTATATGCAGAGTACATCATGAGAAACACTGGACTGGAAGAAACACAAGCTGGAATCAAGATTGCCAGGAGAAATATCAATAACCTCAGATATGCAGATGGCACCACCCTTATGGCAGAAAGTGAAGAGGAGCTAAAAAGCTTCTTGATGAAAGTGGAGGAGGAGAGTGAAAAAGTTGGCTTAAAGCTCAACATTCAGCAAATGAAGATCATGGCACCCGGTCCCATCACTTCATGGGAAATAGATGGGGAAACAGTGGAAACAGTGTCAGACTTTATTTTGGGGGGCTCCAAAATCACTGCAGATGGTGACTGCAGCCATAAAATTAGAAGACACTTACTCCTTGGAAGAAAAGTTATGACCAACCTAGATAGTATATTCAAAAGCGAGACATTACTTTGCCGACTAAGGTTTGTCTAGTCAAGGCTATGGTTTTTTCTGTGGTTATGTATGGATGTGAGAGTTGGACGGTGAAGAAAGCTGAGAGCCGAAGAATTGATGCTTTTGAACTGTGGTGTTGGAGAAGACTCTTGAGAGTCCCTTGGACTGCAAGGAGATCCAACCAGTCCATTCTGAAGGAGATCAGCCCTGGGCTTTCTTTGGAGGGAATGATGCTAAAGCTGAAACTCCAGTACTTTGGCCACCTCATGCGAAGAGTTGACTCATTGTAAAATACTCTGATGCTGGGAGGGATTGGGGGCAGGAGGAGAAAGGGACGACGGAGGATGAGATGGCTGGATGGCATCATGGACTCGATGGACATGAGTCTGAGTGAACTCCAGGAGTTGGTGATGGACAGGGAGGCCTGGCATGCTGCAATTCATGGGGTCGCAAAGAGTTGAACACAACTGTTTGACTGAACTGAACTGAAGGGAAATGTTATAGGAGCATGCTCACAGTTTTTCCCAACAGCTGTCCACCAACAGCACAACCATTCTTATCACACATGTATTCTTTCACTAACATTAAAGGTTTCTCTACTTTCTTTTTATTTTTTAAGTAGGTAAACGAAAAATGTTTATTGAGATTTGGGTAGATGTAAGTTACACCCTCTCCATATTTCTTATATCCTGAGATTTATGTCCGAAACCACAAACCAAAATTCACAACTAAGGTAGTGAACGATCGACATAAGCAAAGGTTCTCAACGTTTACTCCACCAAATTTTATTGTTTAATAAAAGAGTGTTGAGATCTTGGACTACCGAGTCTCCAATTTCGCAGACGGAGACTACGTCCTCTGGGTCCAAGTCAGCCTAGGTTGGGAAGATCCCTTGGAGAAGGAAATGGTAACCCACTCCAGTATTCTTGCCTAGAGAATCCCATGGATGGAGAAGTCTGGTAGGCTACAGTCCATATGGTTGTAAAGAGTTGGACATGACTGAGTGACTTCACTTCCCTTCTAGAAGCCAGAAGTCTAAGATCAAGGTGTTTCCAGAAGTGCTTTCTTCAGGAAATTCTGGGGAAGAATCCATTTCATGCCCCTCTCTTAGTTTCTGCTGATGGCCAATAATCTTGGATGCTTCTTGTCTTGTAGATGCAGCATTCCCATCTATGCTGCCATTTTCATATGTCCTCCTCTGTGTGAGACACAAATATCTTTCTTCTTTCTTCTATAAGGAGGATGGTTGTTGGATTCAGGGTCCAGCCTAAATCAAGGGGGCTTCCAAAGTAGCTCAGATGGTAGAGAATCTGCCTGCAATGCAGAAGACCTGGGTTCAATCCCTGGGTCGGGAAGATCCCCTAAAGAAGGGCATGGTAACCCATTCCATTGTTCTTGCCAGGAGAATCCCATGGACAAAGGTGCTTGGCAGACTACAGTCTATGAGATCACAAAGAGCCGGACACAATTGAAGCAAATTAGCACATACACTAAATCTAGGATGATAATCATGTCAAGATCCTTGACTTAATTACATCTACAAAGACCTTATTTCTAAATAAAGTCATATTCACAAGTACTGGGCATTAGGACTTGGACATATCTTTTTGAAACTACCATCTTTCCCACTTCACCAGCTGTGTGACGTGCTGTGTCACCTTTTAGTCTCAATGTCCTTATCAATAGGGTCAGTTCAGTCCAGTTCAGTCGCTCAGTCATGTCCGACTCTTCACAATCCCATGAACTGCAGCACGCCAGGCCTCTCTGTCCATCACCATCTCCCAGAGTACACTCAGACTCGCGTCCATTGAGTCCGTGATGCCATCCAGCCATCTCATCCTCTGTCGTCCCCTTCTCCTGCTGCCCCCAATCCCTCCCAGCATCAGAGTCTTTTCCAATGAGTCAACTCTTTGCATGAGGTGGCCAAAGTACTAGAGTTTCAGCTTTAGCATTATTCCTTCCAAAGAAATCCCAGGGTTGATCTCCTTTAGAATGGACTAGTTGGATCTCCTTGCAGTCCAAGGGGCTCTCAAGAGTCTTCTCCAACACCACAGTTCAAAAGCATCAATACTTCCGCGCTCAGCCTTCTTCATAGTCCAGCTCTCATATCCATACATGACCACAGGAAAAACCATAGCCTTGACTAAACGGACCTTCGTCAGCAAAGTAATGTCTCTGCTTTTGAGTATACATAGATTAGTGATCCCATCATCATGATTATCTGGGTCGTGAAGATCTTTTTTGTACAGTTCTTCCATGTATTCTTGCTACCTCTTCTTAATATCTTCTGCTTCTGTTAGGTCCAGACCATTTATGTCCTTTATCGAGGCCATCTTTGCATGAAATGTTCCGTTGGTATCTCTAATTATCTTGCAGAGATCTCTAGTCTTTCCCATTCTGTTCTTTTCCTCTATTTCTGGGTTACTAATTACAATATTGTAGAATCATGTGAAAGTTGCTCAGTCATGTCCAACTCTTTGCAACCCCATGGACTAGAGCCCACCAGGCTTCTGTCCATGAGGTTTTCTGGGCAAGAATACTGGAGTGGGTTGCCATTTCTTTCTCCAGGGGATCAACCCGGGTCTCCTGTACTGCAAGCAGATTCTTTACCATCTGAGCCACCAGGGAAGCTCAATCGTAATCAAGTTTAAGTAAGATAATAGTTATAAAGTGCTTCATTATAAAGTGTATATTGCTTGATTTCTAGTAAACATCCAATGATTGTCAGGTGCTGGTATTATTAGTATTATCATTATTTCACTATTAAGCTTCTTGTGGAGAAGGCAATGGCATCCCACTCCAGTACTCTTGCCTGGAAAATCCCATGGTCGGAGGAGCCTGGAAGGCTGCAGTCCATGGGGTCGCTGAGGGTCAGGCACAACTGAATGACTTCACTATCACTTTTCACTTTCCTGCATTGGAAAAGGAAATGGCAACCCACTCCAGTGTTCTTGCCTGAAGAATCCCAGAGACAGGGGAGCCTAATGGGCTGCCCTCTATGGGGTAGCATAGAGTCGGACACAACTGAAGTGACTTAGCAGCAGCTTCTTGCAAGATTTAGAGATAACAAAGCACAATTATTTTCCCAATAGTCTTATCTCCAGGAAAGGATGGATGCACATTGACTCCAATAGACCTGGCTTTAACTTTTATAACTCACCAAGTCCTTAATATTATTAAGTACATGGTTGCTGAGACCTTGAGATTATAGGGTACAGACTACATCTGATTCTTGCTGTGCTGATATAGATGTAAAGATTGGCTTTCTACTCTGGAAAACAGTATGAGGTTCCTCAAAATGAGTTGCCATATCATCCAGCAATTGCATTCCTGAGCACATATCTGGGACAAAACTGTAATTCAAAAATCACATGCCCCTCTATGTTCACAGCAGCAGTATTCACGATAGTCAAAACTGGAAACAACCTAAATGCCCACTGACAGAAGAATGGATAAAGAAGATATTATATATATGCAAAGGAATACCATAAGAAAGAGTGAAATAGTGCTATCTGTAAAAACCTTGATGGACTTAGAGATGATCACACTAAGTGAAGTCAGAAAGATAAATACCATATGATAACACTTACATGTGGAATCTAAAATATGACACAAATGAAACAGACTCACAAAAACAGAGAACAAACTTATGGTTGCCAAGGGGGATAAGGTGCAGGAGAGCGATGAACTGGAATTTGGGGATTAGCAGATGCAAACTTTTATATAGAGAATGGATAAGCAACAAGGTCCTCCTGTATAGCACAGGGAATTCTATTCAATAGGCTGTGATAAACAATAATGGAAAAGAATATAAAAAATGTATATTTATGTATAACTGAATCACACTGCTCTACAGCAGAAATGAACACGACTATACTTCAATAAAATAATTTAAAAAAAAAAAAAGACTGGCTTTCTTTTCCCTTTTCAAAGTCAGCCTTCTCTCCTATCCTCTTTCTGGAACTTCCCAAGAAAATAACAAGTAAAGATATGCTATTATTCTAGGATTTCTGAGAGGATGCTTATGCTAAAGTTTTCCACTCTGACAAATGAAGCATCACTTAAAATCCCTGGTCACCAATGTGACATTCTACAGAGGCAGCAGCAGGAAATAACTTTCTGCTAATATTCCTCACTCACTCTAGTTTCCCATCATTCTTCTACATGAAAGTGAAAGTCAATCAGTCATGTCCAACTCCCATGGGCTATACAGTCCATGGAATTCTCCAGGCCAGAATACTGGAGGGGGTGGCCTTTCCCTTCTCCAAGGGATCTTCCCAACCAGGGATCAAACCCAGGTCTCCCACATTGCAGGCAGAATCTTTACCAGCTGAGCCACAGGGAAGCCCAAGAATACTGGAGTGGGTAGTCTATCCATTCTCCAACAGATCTTCCTGATCCAGGAATCAAACTGACGTCTGCTGCATTGCAAGTGGATTCTTTACCAACTGAGCTACGAAGGAAGCCCCTTACTCTTCTATACTTTGACTCATTAGAGTACATGAAGGTATAAATTATAGATTAGATGCAAAATTCATCTTCCCACAGTGTCAGCCACCACCAGCAGAAGTCATATTGTCACAAAATGGGAATGAATTCCAAAGGATTCAATTAAAATACCAAATGCAGTACTGTAACATGGAAGCAGCTTTGTATTCTACTATAAGTTAATCATTAAAGGGATGTTGCCTATAAGCTTAAAATACACATAACGACCTATCTCTGAGAACTCTGCCTCCGAGGCAATGAGAATTAAGCTAAAATAACTTTGTTTAGCTTACAAGAAAGTTCCTGACCAGGACCATATGTGAATGACTGCAGAAAGGAAGAAATTAACACACCCCCTCTGGAGGCTGATGGGGACCAGGATATGTTAGGCTTTAGCCCCTCCCCTTTTAGGATAAAAGAAAAGCCTGAATCCTAACTCAGGCAAGATGATTCTTTGGGACATGAGCTCACCATCTCTTCAGTTTGCCAGCTTTCTGAACAAAGTCACTACTCCTTCCCCTAACAACTTGATTTATTAGCCTATTGTGTGGTAAGCACTAGGAGCTTGGTCTCTATAACAAACAAAATAAGAATGAATTTCAAAGAAATTGATTAGAACACCAAGTGCAGTATTAATGAATAGAATATCTACCAGAGTAATGTGGTAGGCCTTCTGAAGAAAAAGAAACACAAATAAGAACTGCGTACAGCAAAAATTTCTCACCATACCGTGTTCCTTAGTCATTTAAAATATGTATAACTATTCTCAGAATTTTCTCCTGAGTCCTTACTTTTGTTTGCTTATCCATAGGACACAATACCTAGCAGGCAGAGGTTTTGTTCACATGATTGAACAAGATACACATCCACAAATAACTGGTTACTGAGTTCCAAACTTCCATTCCATTTACTAAGTAGTTTCGTATATTTGGTCAAAACACCTTCCCCAAATTTTATGTAGCTGTGACCTTTAACATATATATATGTATTAATTAATTTTACTCCAAACCTTTAAGGATTCATTTAAATAAAGCCTAGTGAAAAGGTTAATAACAAAAGCTTAATACAATAGAGTCAGAATTGGGTAGGGAGAGAATTTTTTTATTTTTTAAATTCTTAAATAAACAATCAAAAAACATATAAGGAGGCTCTCTGCTGCCACACTGCAAGCTTTGAAAGGGTTTAAAGTGAAAAGTTCTAGGAGGTTTCTGACTTAAGAAAAGATATATTTTTAGTGCCTAAGATCCAAAGATGTGAAGATAAGGGAAAACATAAGGCATTTCTTTGTTTGGATTTAGCTGCTTTTTCTTTTTCTGAAATCTGCTCTATTTGGAGCTGACAGGGTGAATGAGTGGTCCAGCTGGTCTGGTGGTTACATGATCCTATGCAAAATGCAGATGGCAGGAGAAGTCATTCCCCATATGCCCTGGCTTGGACCATCCCCCGTGCTCTCTACAGAAAGGGATCATTCCATCCAACTCTGTGGTCAGTGGCAAAACATTTGTTGAACTGCCCCAAAGCACAGAGCCTGGCCTACTGATGAACTGACAACTCAGGGGTCAAACAAATGATTTTGTGTTTTCTTCCCAGGAAAAAGAAATTTAATTCTGGAATTCAGATGAACCCATTATGGAAACTGAAATCTCAGATGGTAATACAATGAGTGACTACAACCCTGGAGTGACAGAATCATGAAATACAAGGGGAAATGGTGTCCTGGGATCCAAATATGCAGCCAGAAATGGACTTGTCACAACTCGTTTTGTATGAGGGCAAGCTTTGCCTCAATATTTAAGCAGAAGCAAAACCTTGGCTCTATGTTCCCTTTTGGAAAGTTACCCCAGCTCCACACAGTTATCTAATACTAAAGTGAGAAATAATCACTACACTGATTTCCAACTAAATGCTAAATGCACATCCAGAACCAAACAAAGTTGTGTCCAGTATGTAAAACTTTCAAAAAACAAATACTAAGCCATTTGACATACTTCTTCAAGGTGCTGGCCTTTTGGAAATCTTGGGGAATGCTATGACAAGAATCAAAGTCAGAAACATATGTAGCGTCCACCTGTTTTTACCAGACTTAGAAAATTCACAGAATCTTTGAAGGACAGAGACAGAGGGGAAAATAGAGCAGTGGAAGTCAAAATGAAGTGGGTCTACTCATTCAAAGAGAAGGACAGAAATTCATAGATGATCGAGGAACAGATTTTTTTTTTTTCTCTCCATCTTGTTGATAGTTCTGCTTTTTAAAAATGTGATGATAGCTTGTGTCTCGGTTCACACAGAGCATATGCCTTTCCATTTTGAAGATTTGGGGATGAGAAGAGTGACACAAAATGCAACATGGACCATGAATGAAAACGCTCTGGACATGCAAACCCAGGAGATGCCAGGCCCTGACACTCCATATGTCTTTCTTTGATCTGACTCTTCAAACATGATCCATGTTCTGGCAAGTTTCTCTCATGTCCCTGGTAAGCTTCAAAGTAAACCACTGGTTTACTTGGCCCCAAGATCTCTATATTGGCTTTGCAACCCATTGTTTCTATGTATGAATAAGAAAAGACTATTTAGTGGTCATGCTACATATGGTTTTCATATTGTCCCTTAATCACTCAGTTTGAAAGTAAATCGAAGAGGAATGGAGTTAAAATTCTTGGGACTGGGGTGAGAGCTTCAGACTCCTATAAGGCAATATTAATGTGTACAGCATTTAGTACAATTCTGGAACATCTGCAGGGCATCTGTCTTATGTAGCCCAAGTTCACACTAACCTTTCATTACATGTCACCACAGAATGAAAAACATACATGTGGGGCGGGGGGGAGGAAGTGTGTGCATGTGTGTGTGTGTATAATTGATGTTGCTTAAACTAAAAATAATGACAAATGACTTGAGCCTGTCTTAAAAATCTGACTATGAATACTCACCAGGGATACACTGAGTAATTATTAATGACTCAAGAAGTTTGTTCTCCATGTATGCTGGAAAAGAGAAATTATCAATTGTCTTCAAGGCAAGATAGAACAGCTACATGATTCAAATATCCCACTAAGTTGGAAAAGCCTGGCTAACCTGAAGGGTGAGCCTGTCTGTATATCTACTCAGGGTCGGCAGTACATCTCAGCTCCTTTTCTCGCATAGTCTTGACCTCTCTGTGGGTAGAGGCCCACCGCTCAAGACCACATCCTGGTTTCTCATCCCTAGGTTTCAGCCTGTGGCCTCGTAACTCTGCTGCCACTTTTGATTCTGTCTCTCCAGCTAATCATACAGCAGAGCTGTTGCCCCTGAAACACCCACCCTCTACCTTTAGAATGATCAGAACCTTTCTATAAGCTGTTGATTCTTATTTTTTTCATGCTTTCCCCAATTCAGGAAATACCAATTAAATAGGATTCCTTACTATAGGACTCCTCAAAGCCTTCACCTTGCCAAAGTGTATTATGGATCCAGGAGGGATAAAGCAGGTTTGGTCCAGTTGGCTCTTTCCCTGGGGCTTAAACAATTTTTTAACTCATAAAATAAAATTGACTTGTGTTTATTTTTTTCATACCACTCAAAATATTTGAAAGTTTGAGTCAGCCCTCCATCATAATAGAGCATTCATAGAGTACTTAAAGGATGCTATGGAAAATTCAGGAAAAAAATAGTTCATCTCATTTTGAGGAATGTAAAATATTAATACTCAAGCCATTTCTGAAATTTTGCTATTTTGTTCACGCAAATCCTTTTTGAAGAATAAAATCAAAAATAATTTAAAGGTAAAAATTATTTTTGTATTTTATTCTTTTTAATTTTATTTAACTGCCATCACTTGCTGTCACTAACAAGTAAGAAAAACGTCTTTCAAAGGCTTCTCAGTATCAGCTATGTCAAGAATGGCAGGGCATACCTAAGCAGTGTCACCAAAATAAAAAGGAAAGATACAAATCTACTAAATACCTAGACAATGAGTCAATCAGGATTGAGTGCCTTGAGCTGAAACAAGCAGGGGTGGAAATGACTAAAATAAAGGACAGCCAGGCTACTGAACTAAATTACAGCTGGTAATGAAATTAAACTCTTAAATTCAAGGTTTTTAAATTTGTTTTGGGGTGAGTGTGTATGTGGGTTATGTAAAGGGCATAGGTTTGGAGGTAAGGTTTTCAATGGTACAGAAACAAACAAAGTGGAAATTTTTAGTCAGATAAGTGTGGAATGGAGAGCATATCCAGATGGAAAATTAAAATTAAGTTTAAAAACAACCTAGTGGATCCAAAGGCCTGTAAAAGGAATAGTCTATGACTGGAGAACATGGCTAAGACATACATAACTTCATCACTATGCAGATCGTACAATATTTCTTGTGCAGCCTAATAAAATGTGCCCAAAGATAGCATTCTAAGCTACACAGAAAATACCAGAGCCAGACATACTTCACTGCCAGTCTCTGGGCAGGCTGGCCTAAGGCAAGATATTTTGAAACACCTGGTTGGCTGGCAGACTTTCCTTGACTGCAGCATTTGGGGACCAAAAAGGCATTTATTTCAGCTTCTCTGATCCTTTCACATGGTGAAGAAGCAATCAAAGAATACTGGCTTTATTTTTTTAAAAGCATTGGTTTTGATCCACTTAAAAGGAAATGGTGGGGGTGCTAGGAGAGAAGAGGAGTAATGTGTTTCACAGCTTCAAATCAAGCACTGTTGGAAAAAATGTCCAGAAAGCAATTCAGAGTGAAAATATTTGCTTTCTGGCTAAATAGTCAGTAGCTTTTTATTGCAAAATGGAAATAAACAGTCCTCCTCATTTATACCAAAAAAGGGCAGTCTACAAATAGCCCAAATCCCAAAATAAAGGTATTGCCCAGCAGACTACAGCATGATTCACTGAGGTCTTGACTTCAGTTTCCTCAATGGTTACAGTACATATATTGGAGTGGGCTGGAGTTGTGATTAACAAAAGTCTCAAGAATTCTCAGTTTTATCCCATAGGGTCATGGCCAGTAGATCTGTGCCTTTCACTTTGTTTATTGGACAGATGCCCTCTCTCCTTTACAGTGCCCTGGGATGTTAAAAACCATGTCCAGACAATATGCAATGACAGTAATAACAAATTAAATGAGAGATATTTCTACAAAACTGTTCTTTTTAATAGCAAATAAGCTACAAAAGAGAGGGTGAAAAACAGACACAAAGTCAGTGATGTCTACAATAAGAAAATAAAAGATAATGAGGAAAAAGGCAGGTATAATAATTGCATTCACTCATTTGACAATATATTGAATACCTACTACAATGGCGTTGCAGATATGGAGAGGAATAAAAAGCGAGTGGAGGTGATAGAATTCCAGTGGAACTGTTTCAAATCCTAAAAGATGATGCTGTGGAAGCGCTGCACTCAATATGACAGCAAATTTGGAAAACTCAGCAGTGGCCACAGGACTAGAAAAGGTCAGTTTTCATTCTAGTCTCAAAGAAAGGCAATACCAAAGAATGCTCAAAGTACTGCACAATTGCACTCATCTCACATGCTAGGAAAGTAATGCTCAAAATTCTCCAAGTCAGGCTTCAGCAATACTTCAACCATGAACTTCCAGATGTTCAAGCTGGTTTTAGAAAAGGCAGAAGAACCAGAGATCAAATTGCCAACATCTGCTGGATCATCGAAAAAGCAAGGGAGTTCCAGAAAAACATCTATTTCTGCTTCATTGACTATGCCAGAGCCTTTGACTGTGTGGATCACAACAACCTGTGGAAAATTCTGAAAGAGATAGGAATACTAGACCACCTGACCTGCCTCTTGAGAAACCTATATGCAGGTCAGGAAGCAAGTTAGAACTGGACATGGAGCAACAGACTGGTTGCAAATAGGAAAAGGAGTACGTCAAGGCTGTATACTGTCACCCTGCTTATTTAACTTATATGCAGAGTACATCATGAGAAACACTGGGCTGGAAGAAACACAAGCTGGAATCAAGATTGCCGGGAGAAATATCAATAACCTCAAATATGCAGATGACACCACCCTTATGGCAGAAAGTGAAGA
>SJYC01025768.1:0-17511 GCA_006408675.1 Madoqua kirkii | reverse complement strand
CTGCTGCATTGACTATGCCAAAACCTTTGACTGTGTGGATCACAACAACCTGTGGAAAATTCTGAAAGAGATAGGAATACCAGACCACCTGACCTGCCTCTTGAGAAACCTATATGCAGGTCAGGAAGCAAGTTAGAACTGGACATGGAGCAACAGACTGGTTGCAAATAGGAAAAGGAGTACGTCAAGGCTGTATACTGTCACCCTGCTTATTTAACTTATATGCAGAGTACATCATGAGAAACACTGGGCTGGAAGAAACACAAGCTGGAATCAAGATTGCCGGGAGAAATATCAATAACCTCAGATATGCAGATGATACCACCCTTACGGCAGAAAGTGAAGAGGAACTAAAAAGCCTCTTGATGAAGATGAAAGAGGAGAATGGAAAAGTTGGCTTAAAGCTCAACATTCAGAAAACGAAGATCATGGCATCTGGTCCCATCACTTTATGGCAAATAGATGGGGAAACAGTGTCAGACTGTATTTTGGGGGGCTCCAAAATCACAGCAGATGGTGACTGCAGCCATGAAATTAAAAGACGCTTGCTCCTTAGAAGGGAAGTTATGACCAACTTAGATAGCATATTGAAAAGCAGAGACATTACTTTGCCAACAAAGGTCCATCTAGTCAAGGTTATGGTTTTTCCAGTGGTCATGTATGGATGTGAAGTTGGACTGTGAAGAAAGCTGAGTGCCAAAGAACTGATGCTTTTGAACTGTGGTGTTGGAGAAGATTCTTGAGAGCCCCTTGGACTGCAAGGAGATCCAACCAGTTCATTCTAAGGAGATCAGTCCTGGGTGTTCTTTGGAAGAACTGATGCTAAAGCTGAAACTCCAATACTTTGGCCACCTCATGCAAAGAGCTGACTCATTGGAAAAGACTCTGATGCTGGGAGGGATTGGAGACAGGAGGTGAAGGGGATGACAGAGGATGAGATGGCTGGATGGCACCACCGACTGGATCGACCAGAGTTTGAATGATCTCTGGGAGTTGGTGATGGACAGGGAGACCTGGCGTGCTGCAATTCATTGGGTCACAAAGGGTCAGACATGACTGAGCAACTGAACTGAACTGAAAAAGTCATCACTTTGTCAGGAAGACAGGAGTCAAGGTGCTCATGTGTAAACACTGATGGTTTATATCTAAATGGCAGTTGAAAGGTCCCAGAGCCTTTTAGCCATTGTATCTCACTTGGTCCTGATAAGAACCACTAGTTATAAGAATAGTCAGGCAATATATGAAAATACAGTCAGAACGATTGAGTTTCTTTCCAACCTTCTGCACATAAGAATGAGATCTGAAATTTGATCTCAGATCTCCTGTTCCACCCTCTAACTATCTAGAAATTTAAAAATAAGTTAGGTAATAAGAAGTCTTTTCATGTTCAATCACTCCAAATATAGCTGTTTCTCTTGATCCCGTACTATGCAAGTTCCCTCTTGCCCTGGTAGCTAAGTCATGATAAAAAGAATCATCTCAGACTATCTTAACTACACATGAGACAAAAATCTTCATCAGAGCAAGCATATCACCCTGAGGAATTATTCACAGTGACTAATCTGACAATAAAGAATTTGGAAATCTAAATTGTGAATGTTGCCCATGAATTCATCCCCTGAAGTCATATTTAGTAAGAATCTATGTCCCATGTGCTTCCCAGGCACAAGGGCTATAAGACTGATGAAGACTGTCAAGCTCTCTATTTTCATGAGAAGGAAACAATAATCAAGAAACAAATGAGTATAATAATTGCAGTTGGTGTTAACGCTTTGAAAAATAGTCTGATGGGATGATAAGATGAAGACAAATTGGAAGGGGAGGGTAGGATGTTAGATCAGATGGTCCTGGAAGGTCTCTTTGCAAAAGTGACACTTCAGCTGAGAATGTGAGACTCTCAGCATATGGAAACCTGGGACAGAGCACTTTTACCTGAAGGAGCAACAAGGGCAGAAGATCAGGGAGTAAATGAGCCTGAAGTACAGCATAGTGGATAAGACAGCTGGTCCAAGAGGAGGCTGGAGGCCAGCGTGGACAGGTCCTTGGAAGCAATAGTAACAAGAAGGGATCTCTTTTCTAAGGATAATGGGAACTCACTAGAGGATTTAAGGGAATAAAGTTATCTGATTTCAGCAAATTATTCATGAAATGAATCCTAGAACTTCCAAATACTGGGAAAGATGCTCTTGAGGAATCAGCTGGCATATTATTTGCCTAATGATGGAAATGTATCTGAATAACTAGCATAAGTACAGTGGGGCAGTCACAGGTGCCACTCTGATTCAGAGCCTTGCTATCTGCTTATGGAACCCACAGATTTGCAATGTGGTCCTTGTACAAAAGATCTCAGGCAACCATGAAGAATGAGTGCGGGGGGAGCCCTCCTGGACTCAGTCTGGCATTTATCACAGCCACGGTTGCAGAGGCAGGTTTGTGAAGCTGAGTTGACACACAGCAGGAACATGCAGGCATTGTTTTCTGGGGTTTCTTCTTCCATATTGTCTCCCAGGAAACAGACTCAGTGACACAATCCTTTTCTCCATTTCTAATTTCCGCCATCAATGGCCAGTGATGATCTAAATGGGATTTCCAAGTATGTCTTCAGTGTATTGAGGCTGAAGTAGTAGGCATAAAGCAGGTTTTAAAGCAAGAACCACCTTCCGTATAATGATCAATTCTTTCACTTATCCAGCCTGTCATCTGTTACCCGTAAGCAGTTCCACATGCATTGGTTTATATTTGAGATACGAGACTGTTCAGCCATGGCATCCATTTGGTAACATCAGGCACGTGTTTTAAACATGTTTAGTGTTATTGCCCTATTATGTCTTGCCACAGAGCACTCCTTCCTAAGAATACAATGCTTTTTGTGAACACCACCTCATTAATCCTGGGAGAGGCAGTGACCATCATTCTCTCCGCATTTTACCAATAAGGAAACAACCACTGAGAGATTCAGAATGAGCCAAGATGATGAGCAGCTACTTAATGCCAGAATGGTGAATGAATTCCTGGTTCTACTTGAGCTGATGCCATTACATTCTGCCCCACCTACCCTGGGCCAATACGTGAAGCACTAGCAAATAAACTATCTAACATCCATCCATAAACTTTACATGCTGGAGTCTTTACAATCCTCCAGAATCTGTTTGAGTCCCTACCATTCTGGAAGCTACTTTCTTTATCAAGCAGGTTTCATTCCTTTCAGGTTGGTGCTCTAGTTTCCAACCACATTTGCAAACAATAGGCACAATCATTCAGGCTCTGAATTCAAGATCATGGGCTCCCTTCAGCATTTTTGTGGCTGTGTTGGACACTCACAGGGTTCTGGGTGGACCAGGCACTTCAACTTAGCATAAGTCTCTGTTTTCAAACTAACCAAAACAACCCTGTAAAACTTTGAAGCAGCTCATGACTTGGATTGTTTTAATTAACTCTGGGTTTTCAGTAAACTCTGTTTGTTAGAATTTTGCAATTCTAGAATTTTGCTATCTTATGTCTTAAAACGAAGTTAAGAGATTCTTTTCAGTCTTGAATATCCTAAAAGTTACTGTTGATGTCTATGGTGCCAAGCTTTGAGTATGAATTTTTTCAGGTTTAGATAAAACTCATATGACAGCTACCTTTTGTGGCTTATGGAAAAGCAAAGAAAATACACAAAGAAGACCTCAGATCTGAAATTATTTGGTGGGTAACTGTGAATTTGATAACTGTGAGAAGCAAGTCACTTCCATGCATATGCCAATCAACTGTAGTTGCTTTTTTTGTCATTTTGTACCATCACCACATTTCTACAATTACTATTGACTTCTTTTTTCAGTGAGAAAAAATGAACAATTAGAAATTTCTATGTAGGACAAAAGTAATTGGAGAACAATGAGTTAGTCAAATCTATCTCCCTTTTGTTCTTCTCTTATCCTCAAGTAATTAATATCTATGGCATTTTTTGGTCTACCCAACCACCTGGGCCCATGAACTGACAAAAATATTCATTGGTCTCTTATCATAGAAGTCCTATTCATCTTGTTCCAAAGCCACAAGCACATTCTCATTTGAGTTTTCCATTTTCTTGGCATTTATTGAGTTGCAAAAGACCCACTTGATGCTAGTGCCTCAATTCCAGTACTTTACTGCTGTACACAGATGCTCACTCAAAGTTTTTTCATGTGCATTGTGCTTTGAAAATACGCTTAGCAGCTAACTGCCTTCAGGGAAAGGATTCAGGTGAGGATGCATGGGGCCTCTCTCTCTCTCAACATTTTCCTCTTCCCATTCTCCTTTCCACACAATATCGAGGAACGTTCAGAGGCTTGTGTTAAAGGTAGCCATGCTCATGTCTGTATTTTTTCCTAGATAGGAGGAGTTTCCTAAAAAGATTATCCCACCAAATGACTAATACTTAAAATTCATAAAAATGTTACATCCACAATGTATATGTGACTTCTTAGGAAAAGATAACCCATAACTGAAAGTCAAACAAAAATGTAAATATAATATCTGACAAGAGAGATAATGGGATTTAGGATCAGGAAACTAGGTTCAAGCCTCAATTCTGCCACTTTCTATGTGAATCTGCACAAATGATGTATCCTGAATCTTAGGTTATTTGCAAAAAAATGCAAAATAGTTACCTTTATAGAGATTTTAAAATTTAGGAGAGAGAGAAATTCATCCATAAAACTAATCTAATCAACATTGCCAAATACAATGATCAATTTTTAGTTTTCATCTACTTCATCCACTAATGGTATTTGATATTAAGGGCCCCTGCCACATCCTTGATATATTTTTTCACTTGGCCTCCTGGAAACCACACTCTCCTTGGTTACCATCATCCTACTTCAGTTGGTTGATCTTTCTCTGCCCTCTTTGCTGCTTCCTCCTTAGCTTTCTGGCATCTTAACATTTGAGAGCTCCAGGGCTCAAGAGGAGGAGATGCTCAGCACAAGCATGTTTTAGGAGGCTGAAGCTAAGCTCCTCAACATTCAGAACCAGCAAGAGATCAAAGTCAACTCTGGGGCAGGGAGAAGAGCTGGTTGGCCTGTGTAAGGATGAATCTCTGCTCATTAATAGATGCATGCCGAGCTTCAGTGGTGAAAAGAGTGGGATGTGACCATATGGTCTAAATTATCCAGAATAATTTTTACTTTAAATAGTCTGACCTGCATGAACAAATATGTATTGCAGGCTTGACCTTCATTCAATGAGACCTTAGACTCATGTCAGTGCCCCAGCTTTCAACTAACAAATGAAACATTTCAAAACTTCTCTCTTACCAAAAGGATTTATGTCAGATTTACAGACTAAGAATTCAGGGGCTGAGTTTAGAATTGAAGTGGTGGCCTGGGAAAGAGGGTGATGGCAATTCAACCCAAGGCCTCAAAAATGTAGATATTTGAGGTGGATATATGAGGTGGAGCAAGAAATTTTGGATACACATGGAATGTGTGTTGGGCAGTAGCCAATTTACATACTAGATTTCTAATCAAGATGCATTAATTCTTCAGAAATGCTATTCTTTTACTCTGTCTTCCAGAGACAACTCAGCTCTACAGGTTTTAAAATATTCCTTGGGATCATTATCTCTGTATTAAATTCCAGATAACTCAGCCATTAAAAAAATAAAATGAAATGAAATCCTGTTATTTGCAGCAACATAGATAGAACTTGAAGGTATTATGTTAAAGGATATAAGTCAGAAGGAGAAAGACAACTACTGCATGATTTCACTCATATGGAATCTAAGAAAAACAAAAAATAAAACAAAAACAAACTCAGACACTAAGAACAGGTTAGTGGTTGACAGAAGGGAATAGAACTGCGCAGTTATGGATGGTAACCAGACTTGTAGTGGTGATCACTTTGTAGTGTATATACATGTTGAATTATAATGCTATATATCTGAAAATTATAGAATAAAAATAAAATCAAAAACAAAAACAAAATCTAGATAGAGTGCAAGAGGGTAACAGGTCCAACAACAATAAATAAACTAATATTCTACTACTTTATGCTTAACTTATGTAATTTACAAATGGCTCTCTCCAATGATCCCCATTGTAACAAGAACACACCAGTATGATCCAATTTTATAATGAATCAATCGACATTCAGAGAATAGTTAAGTCAGTTGCCCAAGGTTGTTCAACCAGTGGTGAAAACAAGATGCCAACAGACAAGCTGGCTCATTGCCTACAGGCCCACTTACACCGTGGAGCCTGGGTCCTCATTGTCTAAGGCAGAGCTGTCACCTGACTTTGAGCTAGTCTTGCCACTGCCCTGATGAGTATTCTGCATTAATATATATGAAAACAACAAAGGCACAGATATATCATTATATTAAAGGTTTGTCCACTATCTCCATGCAGTAATTGGCCCTTTTAGCATTTCAGTGCCATAAGTCACCCATTACATGGCTATTACTAAGTCAATCCCACTAAAGACCATTAACGTCATAAAGACCTGGTATTTTATCACTAAACCATCTCTAAGAATGTTTAACACCTTGTCTGGTGCTGCATTTAATGACTACAATTATAGGGCAAGGATGACAGGCAAACTGTCCTTAAATCTTATTATAACATAACCAAACAAAACATCAACTTGATTAAGGGCTCCGGGACATTGGGTAAAAGCCACTGCCATGTGTTTTTAGGCTTCAAAGACTAATAGTTAAAGTGCTCACCATCACAAGAGGACAAAAATACACACCAGCTGTTCAGCTTTGCCTAAGCCTGTGAACTCAAGATGAAAAGAATCAAAGTAATCAGGCCTCAATAAGCAAAAGCCTGGCTCAACATTAAGAAGCCCCCACTAAGGGGGCAGGACACCTCTAGGCTCTAGGTGCTTTGGGGCTTCCGGTATGGAAACATTTACTAAGAGAGTAGTATTATTTCACCAGCTGTGAGATGCTGTTAACCTCTGCTGTGTTTGAACTCCACTTGTTTGTTCTCGCCTCTGAATTTGCTTTCCTTTCCGCTAAGCATATCTTGTTCCTCCTCTCCATACTAAAAAAAAAAAAAAAAATCGACCTAGTTGATCCTCCTTTAAAGCCTCTTTGGGCTTCCCCTGTGGCTCAGTGGGTAAAGAATCCATCTGCAATGCAAGAGACCTGGGTTCAATCCCTAGGTTGGGAAGATCCCCTGGAGAAAGGAAAGGCTACCCATTCCAGTATTCACGCCGGGAGAATTCCATGAGCTGTATAGTCCATGGGGTCACAAAGAGTCAGACACGACTGAGCAACTTTCATTTTCAATCAAAGGATGAAGAATACTGCCTTTGGTTCTCTTATATGACTGTCATCTTTCCTTTGCAAGACGTAAGAAATGTCCAGCACAAAACTAATATCTCTAACTGCTTCTGTTGGGAAGTGAAGAAAGGGATGATCAGCTAAATTCTGCTTGGTCTCCCTGTCCCATTTCCCTATGCCCAAGGAAGCATCTTCCAGTTCTTCTATGCAACTTTGAGTCCTGCTTCTCAGCATCATAGCTCTGAGTCCACCTCTAGGCAAGTTGATATTAAAACATCCTCCATCCAGGTGACAGTAGACCACGCTCTTCCATGCTGGCAGAGACCCCAAAAGAGGCAGTAGGGGACACTGTGGATTCATGCCTATGACACTCGCTAATGAACACACACAGGAAAGAAGAAGTTTTTTAGGTTTCTATTTTGTAGCGAACATCTTGTCCCTCCCTTTTGCTGCCAGTGCTTCCCTCTTTAAATACTCTTTTCTTGGTTTTTGTTTTTCTTGACCACACCAAAGTTTTCTCAAAGTCAATATTAAGTTATTATGACTGGTGTGAAGGATTCAATGAATCAGAGAGTGTTTTAAAACAATAGTTACCAAAGCCAGAAGCGAAAGTGAAACTCACTCAGTTATATTCTCCAGGCCAGAATACTGGAGCAGGTAGCTGTCCCCTTCTCCAGGGAATCTTCCCAACCCAGGGATCGAATCCAGGTCTCCCACACTGCAGGCGGATTCTTTACCAACCAAAGCCAGAAGTGGGGAGCAATACTGGGTCCCCAGATTTAATCGGCTACCAGGTCTCAAAGATTATATGGACACATTATCTCTCAAGCTCATTCTCTTTCATTCAGGGCAGGAGCGTACTTCTGAACAAAAGTGTCCAGTAGAGGGACATGTGAGGCTAAATTTCAGCCAGTCACTGCCCCAACACAGGAAGTATCAGCCCAGAGAATAGGGCATCTTTGGGTCAACCAGCACAAACTTGCTTTAACCATCATGATTGCACCTGCCTTCTTTCTGGCTCTTCCCATTTTCATACTGATCACAGGAATAGCTTCCTAATACCTTTGGGATTGATCTATATTGCACACACATACATATTCATAACAGGAAAAGTTACATACAAATTTACAAATATATCGTCACCAAAATTCAAATATTCAAATTCACAGCAGTAACTGAATGTGACTGAAATACTACAGGGCTGAAATTGAACCTCTTCTGCTCCAACAAGGATATGGAACATTTTTGTCATAGGACTGTCCTAGTTTGGTACTATATACCATGTGTTATGTGATGATCCTATATCCAACTATTTTTCCTCTGTTAAAGGACTTTAGAACTGTGACATTACTTGGCCTTTACTAAATTTACCTTGTTTTAGTCTCATTATGTGGCAACAGCTAAGGCAGCACTGCTCATAGCCAAAATAATCTTATGCTCAAATGTCTACTTAGACTTAAATCTCACGGTATTACTCAGTGAAATAATCATCTACTTAATTCACAATATGCATATATGTTTAAAATACAATGAACCAAAATCATGACTTAATTGCAAAAATTAGAGCCTAAAGGGGACAGATCATCAAGTCTGAATTTTTATGTCAAGTGAAACCCAGTTAAAATTCAACTCTTCCTTTACAGATTTTAATATTAGATGGCTACGGGGGACTCATTGTAGAAAACTTTCTCATACATATGGCTTTAGGCTCTCCTATCAGTACACAATGGAGGGGTTATATTCTCAATGGGGAACAGATAACTGCAAACTTTTTCCATTGACTTTACTTACTATCAGAAAATATCAAACGCCCTGTAAAAACAAAATAATCTTATTTTATCATTGAGACAATCTAGTGGAGGGTCAGCAAACACCACTCTGGGGTCCAAACCCAGTCCATGCCTTGCGTTCATACTGCCAGAGAGCAAAGAATAGTGCTCACATTATTAGGGGATTGTGAAAAGGAAAAAAATGATGAACATACAACAGAGACTGTATTGTAGTTCACAAAGCCTAAAACATTTTACTATCTGGCACTGCAGATAAAACATTTTCCAACTCCCGAACCAACCAATATCCTAACAAAGAAGATTGCTAATGAAAAAGACATACAAAGAGTTATTCTTGATTTCTGCCTAAATTCGTTGTTAAGAAATAGACATCAGAAAGAAGATGAGGGATGAATTTTACCACCCACAGAGTTTTTATTTCTTGAACTTTCTGTTAGGATGCATTCATCAGCAAATGTCCACAGAGAATATTTTGTGCCCAGTCAAGTCTAGTGTGAAGTTTAAGCTGGTCAGGATGTGATAAGACCAACAGCTTCATTTTATTCACAGCCTGCAGACTGAACTGCTTGCTCCATCCCACTCAAATGTTGTTACCGAGTGTCAGTCCTGCTGAGAGCTTGCTGTACCTTCTGTTGACAGAATTGCCTTGCTCAGAGGTCCGCTGATAGCCACTTCTCTGGCTCTGATCTCAACTTTCAGTTGTAACCACTCTTTTGATGCTGTGCTTCAGAGTAAACCCAGAATGGTCTCACCGAGGCCAGCCCAGTCTTATGTGACGGTTCTTGCACTGTACCCTGCCGCTGCTAAGTTCCCATACTTGCGTGAAGCCAGGCATTCTGTCACCGAGGGACTTGGAAATTGAATACACAACTGGTTGATGCCCGACTAGGAAGCCAGCCAAAGTGGCTCAATCAGGACAAAAATCGACTTTGTGTTTTGCTTTTGCTCCAGTGTGGCTAATTCATTTGATGGGGACTTGGATTTTCTTTTTCAGATGGAATTTGAGAAAGATGATATTAATTTGGGGAATGTATGTGGGAACACTGGAATTCTAAGGCAGTCTGACACAGTGTCTCTTCACTAGGAGCCAGGGACCCCTGTGACAATGTTTCTTAGTATTGAGTCCTGTTTGCTTAAATCAGAATTCTCTTGCTGGCTTTTAAAAATTCAGGATAAGAGGACCAGCTCCTTAATATCTAATGAATCAGAATTTTTGAGAATGTTGTCCTAGTGTTATTCCTTTGTGTACTAAATTTTCAGGACCAATGACCTGAGAGACCTATTGTATGGCTACCCCGGGCTTTTTTTGGACCCACTGAGATTATTTTAAAAATCTGTTTGGGGTCCAATTGCATTTTTGTAAAATAGTTAATATTACCCATCATGAAATTCTCAAAGCAGTTCATGGAGCAAAATGATAAGAACCATTAGTTTTAAAAGGAAATAAACTCATAGACCCACTTCCTGAACAATTAACAAGTCTTAGAAAGATAATCTCCCTTGCCCATGGACCATGCAACTCTTCACAGGTGCTGCTGCTGCTAAGTCACTTCAGTCATGTCCGACTCTGCGCAACCCCATAGATGGCAGCCCAACTGGCTCCCCATCCCTGGGATTCTCCAGGCAAGAACACTGGAGTGGGTTGCCATTTCCTTTTCCAATGCATGAAAGTGAAAAGTGAAAGTGAAATTGCTCAGTCATGTCCAACTCTTCAAGCCCCCATGGACTGCAGCCCACCAGGTTCCTCCACCCATGGGATTTTCCAGGTAAGAGTACTGGTTTGGGGTACTATTGCCTTCTCCTGCTAGCAGCTCAGAATTCCAACATTTCCATTATACCCAAGGAAGTTGTTTTGCTAGTTTTTCTCAGCCAAAAAAAAAAAAAGCTAAGCTCATCTGGGACACAGCTGAGGTCTGACCTGCTGCTTTCTATCCTAAAAGCATTTGCATTCAGTGAAAAGTTGTCCAAGTATGAGGGCCACACAAAGCTCCTTCTGCCAGCGTCTGAGACACCAAAGGAAAATACTGCTGAGTGGGGAAAGTGTTTGATTGCTCATCTCTCATCTCTAATCAATCAGGCCATTCACTTTGCCTCTTTATTCCAGTTCTTCTTTTGTGAAAGGATTTATATATACATACATACATACACACACCATCTTGGGATTCTGCACCCAATCCCAGTGGATGGGTTTTTTCCACACCTCCAAGCAATTCTCAGATACCACCAAGTGGGTGTCCTACAATTTAACTCACTTGTCTGATACTATCTACCTGAAGATACCATTAGATCCCACAGGTTAGAGCTCAATCCTACAAGAACACCCACTTCATAACACTTCAGATGCCCATCACATCTCCTGATCATAACCTGTGCTTCTGAGCCACCAACTATAGACCTAAAAACCTATATAGAACCTCCTAGGGTTTGATGAGTTTTCACCAAATCTGGAGAAACAATTCACTTACTATATTGTTGGTTTATTATAAAAGCATATAACTCCAGAACAGCCAGGCGGAAGAGATGCAATAGGGTAAGGTATGTGGGAAGGGGCTTGGAGTGTCCTTGCCCTCTGTACAATGCCACGCACTCAGTACCTCCAGGTGTTCACCAGCTTGGAAGTTCTCTGAACCCTGTCTTATGGGGTTTTAATGGAGGCTTTACCACATAACTTCCCTGGTGGCTCAGAAGGTAAAGAGTCTGCCTGCAGTGCAGGCGACCAGGGTTTGATCCCTGGATCAGGAAAATCACCTGGAGAAGGGAATGGCAACCCACTCCAGTATTCTTGCCTGGAGACTTCCCTGGATGGAGGAGCCTGCCAGGCTACAAGTCCATGGGGTCTCAAAGAGACACGACTGAGCGACTTCATTTTCACCACATAAGCGTGATTAACTAAATCATGAGCTATTGGTTGTGACTGAATTCCGTCTCCAGCCGACTCTCCTCCCTGAAGGTGGGTGTGGAGGGAATGAAAAAGTTCCAACCCCTAATTCTCTTTGTTGGTTTCCCTGGCAATCGGAACAGGCCTTAGGAAGTCACCTCATTAACATAACAAAAAACACCTTTATTACTCTCAGCACTGGAACTCCAAGGGTTTTAGGAGCTCTGTGCCATAAACTTGAATGAAGACCAAATACACACTTCTTACTATAAATCTCAATATCACATCTGACTCTACTTACCTCTTCCAGTTAAAAAAAAAAAAAACAATGTGAGAGTGAGAAAGCCAGAGATTGCTCAGTTGTTACCTAACCCTTCTGTTTTATGGAGCAAGATGTCCAGGCTTAGAGTTAAAGGGATCTGTGAAGTTTCTAGCCTGATAAAAACTACAAGGACTGGCAGTTAGAATATCTCATTGTCTCCTCAAGAGTCGTATTTTCAGGGAAAGATACGCTAGCTGATTTTTGTAGGTTATTTGGCTCTAAGTCCAATATTCTTTCCACTTCACCAAACTGGCTCATAAATGAATGACAAAAATAAAATTTCTTAGAAAATACTATGAGAAATGTAAACAGAATTCCATAGTATAACTATTTCACCTCTGACTCAATAAGATTTTTTCTTTGCAACTGGAAACAAAGATTCCTTAACTATATGGTGTAATAAACAGAACAACAGCCTAGTAATTAGGAAAATTTCCCATGAAGTACCCTTTCCTAGGGCAAAGGACCCTTTCTTAGGTTGGTTTCCTAAATGGAAATTGATCCAATCTTTTATATATTCTTTTCCAAGCAACCATCTGATCTTCTAAAGCTTGAGTTTTAATAACCAGTTTTCCTATCCACAAATCTTGCCTCAGAGAGCCATTTATGATATTTGCTTAAGGTAATGTCAGACTTCCTCCCTACAGTCTATACTGGGCAGTGTAGAAGGTTGTTGCTGAGTCTATCAATCGGAGAAGAATTGAGGCTGAGGTAGAATACAAAATAATCAAAAACAAATGAAATGGAGACAAACAAAATCTAACCTCAAACACATTCAACAAAATCATTCATTGAGAAGCTGAGAAGCTTACAGTCTGACAAAAGGGCCATCTCTTCAAAGTCAAACAAGTCTATTTTGAAGTTAAGCAAGACTGAAAAGGAAAAAAAAAACCTTGGCAAAACTCAAAATTGCAGCTACTCAAAATAGGCTATTAACTTATTAGTCATGTGAGAAGCACTGAATATATTTACGGCTGTCATATTTTCCCATAAGTGTTTTCCACAAGTGGAGACTGGGAAATGTACACAGAAAGGAATAAAGTAAAAAAAGCATAGAGACTATTAATAGTATAAACTCAATGAAGTTCTCAAAGGGAATTTGCAGTATACTTTCTAAGCCAGTGTGTTTCATTGGAGAAAGTGAATAATAAAATCAGGCTGAATATTTGAGTTGTTGAAAAGGACCCACTGTATATGCTCTCCACTAATACCTTTTCAATGTACACAGGGCTTCCCTGGTGGCTCAGAGGTTAAAGCGTCTGCCTTCAACGTGGGAGACTTGGGTTTGATCCCTGGGTTGGGAAGATCCCTGGGTCGGAAAGATCCCCTGGCGAAGGAAATGGCAACCCACTCCAATACTCTTGCCTGGAGAATCCCATGGACGGAGGACTACAATCTGGTAGGCTACAGTCCACGAGGTCGCAAAGAGTCAGATACGACTGAGCAACTTCACCTTCACCAATACCTTTTCAATATACAGTGTCAAGGCTGTCCTTAATTAGCTTGAGGATGTTTTAAAGAATCTGCCTACCAATGCAGGAGACACAGGGGATGTGGATTCAGTCCCTGGGTCAAGAAGATCCCCTGGAGGAAGAAATGGCAACCCACTCCAATATTCTTGCCTGGGAAATCCCATGGTTAGAGGAGCTTGGCGGGCTGCAGTCCATAGCATTGCAAAGTCAGAGTGCATGCGCACAGACACGCACACGCACATGCACGCACACGCAAGCACACCAGAAAGCAGTTCCGTTCTCCATCCTCTTCCTTCTCCACCTTTCTCCAACCACAAAGCTTTTTAAATATGCTTCAGAATATGAGAAAATAAGAAAGATATTTGAGAGACAAGCGTTTTCTCCTATACTTTCCCTAGCATAAATAAGTTACATACACCATTATGAAAAATCAGAGTTTGTCATGAATTTTAAATTTCTAAGTTAAATACAGGAAGCCCTTACTATCCAAATCAAATCTATCCCTAAAAACCTCCTAGTGAATATTTATGAAGTAAAGTGAAGTCGCTCAGACATGTCCAACTCTTTACAACCCTATGGACTGTAGCCTACCAGGCTCCTCCGTCCATGGGATTCTCTAGGCAAGAATTCTGGAGTGGACTGCCATTTCCTTCTCTCTGGGATCTTCCCAATCCAGGGAACGAACCCTGGTCTCCTAACCTCTGAACTACCAGGGAAGCCCGATTATAGTAGGAGCCTATTCTTCTTTACTTTAAATATGAATAAAACAGTACCCTGTGTTCCTAACCACTTTCCCTCGGTATTACTAAAATATTTTGTGACATCTACATAACAATTTCAGTTAGTCAGTTCAGTTGCTCAGTCGTGTCTGACTCTTTGCAACCCCACATAACAATTTACCCACTAATTATTTAATAATTATTTAATAATTATTTAATAATTATTGCACACCTCAGTGGGTATTGTTATATGCCCAACTCAACAGTACTGTATAGTTTCAGATTTTTACTGCATTTTCCTTCTATAATGCAACAAATATGTACCCTAATATAAAGAAATTATTAAGCAACAATGTGAAGATAGACAATGAATACAAATAACAATTGCAAGAGGAATTTAAAGAGCGAGGCAAACTTTACAAATAGTTGTTTACTGACTACAGAATTGCCTGAGTGGTGCCTGATGGCAAGAGGAGGCTGCTTGGAAAGGTGAAGGTGGCAAAGAGCCAGCTGGTAAAGAGAGAAGGTTAGTGTGTGAGGTTCACCCATGGGCACATGAAAGGAAACGATGGGCAGCCTTCTCCTGGCACTTGAGATCCCAGGAGTGGTGGCTGTGGACCCTATGTCCAAAACTTTCGTTGTGGTACTGTGTGACCCCTTCTAACCTCTTACTAATGCATGGTCTTCCCTAAGGCTAGCAGGCTCACTACTTTCTTTACAAGTTTGTCCATCTCCTGAGAATGACATTATATTTCATAATGTGGGAAAGATATAAAGGGACTCAGAAGTAAGTATTCTATGTGCTCATAAGCAGAGAAGAAATGAATATTGGTAAAATCTAGCAACATAGGTTAAAATAAAATAGGAGAATGGGTAACATGCATGTGTGCATAATCAAATGTAGATGGGTTTATATCTAAAGGAAAAATTAACCCCAGAGACCTCCACAAGCTTTCTAAGAGAGTAAAGAAAATAGGTCATTAGGCCCAAAGGAGGACTCAGTCAACCGTAGAGCTATAACCAAAGGCAACCATAATCACAAATACTCTGGATTCACAATAAGATTTATGCCTACCCAAATGACATCATCTTACTGGTCCTTTAAAAACAACCACCAGAATGTAAGCAGGTGTTATAGGCTAAATCGTGTCCTCCCCCCAAAATTCACATGTTATCCTCATATGCAGTACCTCAGAATGTGACTACATTTGGAGACAGGGTCCTTAAAGGAGGAACTGATGTTAAATGAGGTCATTGGGGTGGACTTCAATTCAATATGACTAGTGTCCTTATAAGGACACTAGAAAAGAAGATTAGGACAGAGACACAGACAGAGGGATGTGACCAAATGAGGATACAATGATAAAGTGACCGTCTGCGATCCTGTCAACACTTTGATCTTGGACTTCTAGCCTCCAGAAATGAGAAAAACTAAAACTTTGCTGTTTAAACCACCTAGCCTATGTTGTTTTGTTATGATAGCCCTGGCAAACTTATATAGTAGGGCAGTTAGTGTTCCATGCAATTTAAATACAAGAACATTATAGATTCTAAAAAATCAAAAGACTTGTCCAAGTTTACACATCTCAATGTGAAAAATCATATGAGGACACCAGCCTCAACTCCTGGCCTTGAGCCCTTTCCCCTGCACCAGGGCAAGGACACATGGTAGGCCTTGTGACCCCTCTTGAGATCAAAGGTCTTAAGGAAACAATTTTGTCTGCATTTTCCTGGGCAGGGGGAAATGTTGAGCCCTTTTTTGCATTTCTGTTCTGTCTCCATCTAGAGCAGTTTTACCTCTGGCATCAAGTGGCCTCTCAACTTCTTTTTATAGTTCAGTTGGAAGGAACCAAAAAATGAGAAGATAGAGGTTACCTGCTGCCTGTATGCTCTAGTGTTGTCAATATCAATTTTGGTTAGTTCCTCGGGATTATCAAATGAAGTAAAGTTGGCTTATATTTTTTAGGGATAGGAAAATAAGTGAGTAGGAAATCATATTAGATAGGTTGTTTTTGTATTTTCCTGTGATGAGTTCCCACAGTTTCTACATCCCATTCAGATCTCAGAAAAGTGTAAGGTGGGACCAGAGGCATGCTCTAGTCTTTTTTTACCTTAAAATTAATGGTGACAAGTCAGCAACAGAAATTGCAGCCGGTGTCACAAAATTTTCCTTCCTAAAGCCCACAGTGACCACACACTGCCTATAGGTTGAAGTTCAAAATTCCAAGTACTGGGGACTTTCCTGGTGGTCCAATGGTTAAGAATCTGCTTTGTGAGGCAAGGGACATGGATTCCATTCCTGGCTGGAGAACTAAGATCTCACATATCGCAGAGCAACTAAGCCTACTAACCATAACTACTGAGCCTGCACACTCTGGAGTTCAAGGGCCACAACTAGAGTCTATGCACTGATACAAAAGATCCCGAATGCACAATGAAGACCCTGAGCATCACAACTGAGACCCAACACAATCAAAGAAATAAATATATAAAATTCCAAGTACTGGTATAGAAACCCTGCCAGAATCTGATGTTTTTGGTCTCATCTCCATCTGTCACATCTCATGTTCTTAGTAAATCTTGAATGCTCATAGTTCTCTGAAGGTTTTATGCATGTTCTATGTGCTTTTGTTCATATTCTTTCCTCTCACTTCATCACCTTATGTGATAGAATCCCATTTATTATTTAAAATTCAGTCTCTTGGTCACCTCTCAGTCATCTTCAAAATCTTTCGCCATCCATTCTAATCAGCCCCCACCTTGGTTACCCATTATCTAGTCTGTGGCTTCTTCCTTTGCTCTAGGGTTAACTATTTATATGTCTCAACCCACAAATTCAACTCACATGATACCACCTCATATGGACTATGATCTTTATGAAAATGGGGACACAGCTGATTTATTTTGAATATCCTCAACCCCAGCACAACCTATGCCACTTTCCCCCCCTAAATGCAATGGATCTAATGTTACTGTTATCTGAGGTTCAATTTCTTCCATAATTGTTTTGGAAAGGAATACCAGTAGGATTCAAAAGTGTGAACATTTACATATTTGTTCAACAAAATCATTCATTAACTG
>SJYC01025767.1:0-47646 GCA_006408675.1 Madoqua kirkii | reverse complement strand
CGACCTAGTTGATCCTCCTTTAAAGCCTCTTTGGGCTTCCCCTGTGGCTCAGTGGGTAAAGAATCCATCTGCAATGCAAGAGACCTGGGTTCAATCCCTAGGTTGGGAAGATCCCCTGGAGAAAGGAAAGGCTACCCATTCCAGTATTCACGCCGGGAGAATTCCATGAGCTGTATAGTCCATGGGGTCACAAAGAGTCAGACACGACTGAGCAACTTTCATTTTCAATCAAAGGATGAAGAATACTGCCTTTGGTTCTCTTATATGACTGTCATCTTTCCTTTGCAAGACGTAAGAAATGTCCAGCACAAAACTAATATCTCTAACTGCTTCTGTTGGGAAGTGAAGAAAGGGATGATCAGCTAAATTCTGCTTGGTCTCCCTGTCCCATTTCCCTATGCCCAAGGAAGCATCTTCCAGTTCTTCTATGCAACTTTGAGTCCTGCTTCTCAGCATCATAGCTCTGAGTCCACCTCTAGGCAAGTTGATATTAAAACATCCTCCATCCAGGTGACAGTAGACCACGCCTTCCATGCTGGCAGAGACCCCAAAAGAGGCAGTAGGGGACACTGTGGATTCATGCCTATGACACTCGCTAATGAACACACACAGGAAAGAAGAAGTTTTTTAGGTTTCTATTTTGTAGCGAACATCTTGTCCCTCCCTTTTGCTGCCAGTGCTTCCCTCTTTAAATACTCTTTTCTTGGTTTTTGTTTTTCTTGACCACACCAAAGTTTTCTCAAAGTCAATATTAAGTTATTATGACTGGTGTGAAGGATTCAATGAATCAGAGAGTGTTTTAAAACAATAGTTACCAAAGCCAGAAGCGAAAGTGAAACTCACTCAGTTATATTCTCCAGGCCAGAATACTGGAGCAGGTAGCTGTCCCCTTCTCCAGGGAATCTTCCCAACCCAGGGATCGAATCCAGGTCTCCCACACTGCAGGCGGATTCTTTACCAACCAAAGCCAGAAGTGGGGAGCAATACTGGGTCCCCAGATTTAATCGGCTACCAGGTCTCAAAGATTATATGGACACATTATCTCTCAAGCTCATTCTCTTTCATTCAGGGCAGGAGCGTACTTCTGAACAAAAGTGTCCAGTAGAGGGACATGTGAGGCTAAATTTCAGCCAGTCACTGCCCCAACACAGGAAGTATCAGCCCAGAGAATAGGGCATCTTTGGGTCAACCAGCACAAACTTGCTTTAACCATCATGATTGCACCTGCCTTCTTTCTGGCTCTTCCCATTTTCATACTGATCACAGGAATAGCTTCCTAATACCTTTGGGATTGATCTATATTGCACACACATACATATTCATAACAGGAAAAGTTACATACAAATTTACAAATATATCGTCACCAAAATTCAAATATTCAAATTCACAGCAGTAACTGAATGTGACTGAAATACTACAGGGCTGAAATTGAACCTCTTCTGCTCCAACAAGGATATGGAACATTTTTGTCATAGGACTGTCCTAGTTTGGTACTATATACCATGTGTTATGTGATGATCCTATATCCAACTATTTTTCCTCTGTTAAAGACTTTAGAACTGTGACATTACTTGGCCTTTACTAAATTTACCTTGTTTTAGTCTCATTATGTGGCAACAGCTAAGGCAGCACTGCTCATAGCCAAAATAATCTTATGCTCAAATGTCTACTTAGACTTAAATCTCACGGTATTACTCAGTGAAATAATCATCTACTTAATTCACAATATGCATATATGTTTAAAATACAATGAACCAAAATCATGACTTAATTGCAAAAATTAGAGCCTAAAGGGGACAGATCATCAAGTCTGAATTTTTATGTCAAGTGAAACCCAGTTAAAATTCAACTCTTCCTTTACAGATTTTAATATTAGATGGCTACGGGGGACTCATTGTAGAAAACTTTCTCATACATATGGCTTTAGGCTCTCCTATCAGTACACAATGGAGGGGTTATATTCTCAATGGGGAACAGATAACTGCAAACTTTTTCCATTGACTTTACTTACTATCAGAAAATATCAAACGCCCTGTAAAAACAAAATAATCTTATTTTATCATTGAGACAATCTAGTGGAGGGTCAGCAAACACCACTCTGGGGTCCAAACCCAGTCCATGCCTTGCGTTCATACTGCCAGAGAGCAAAGAATAGTGCTCACATTATTAGGGGATTGTGAAAAGGAAAAAAATGATGAACATACAACAGAGACTGTATTGTAGTTCACAAAGCCTAAAACATTTTACTATCTGGCACTGCAGATAAAACATTTTCCAACTCCCGAACCAACCAATATCCTAACAAAGAAGATTGCTAATGAAAAAGACATACAAAGAGTTATTCTTGATTTCTGCCTAAATTCGTTGTTAAGAAATAGACATCAGAAAGAAGATGAGGGATGAATTTTACCACCCACAGAGTTTTTATTTCTTGAACTTTCTGTTAGGATGCATTCATCAGCAAATGTCCACAGAGAATATTTTGTGCCCAGTCAAGTCTAGTGTGAAGTTTAAGCTGGTCAGGATGTGATAAGACCAACAGCTTCATTTTATTCACAGCCTGCAGACTGACTGCTTGCTCCATCCCACTCAAATGTTGTTACCGAGTGTCAGTCCTGCTGAGAGCTTGCTGTACCTTCTGTTGACAGAATTGCCTTGCTCAGAGGTCCGCTGATAGCCACTTCTCTGGCTCTGATCTCAACTTTCAGTTGTAACCACTCTTTTGATGCTGTGCTTCAGAGTAAACCCAGAATGGTCTCACCGAGGCCAGCCCAGTCTTATGTGACGGTTCTTGCACTGTACCCTGCCGCTGCTAAGTTCCCATACTTGCGTGAAGCCAGGCATTCTGTCACCGAGGGACTTGGAAATTGAATACACAACTGGTTGATGCCCGACTAGGAAGCCAGCCAAAGTGGCTCAATCAGGACAAAAATCGACTTTGTGTTTTGCTTTTGCTCCAGTGTGGCTAATTCATTTGATGGGGACTTGGATTTTCTTTTTCAGATGGAATTTGAGAAAGATGATATTAATTTGGGGAATGTATGTGGGAACACTGGAATTCTAAGGCAGTCTGACACAGTGTCTCTTCACTAGGAGCCAGGGACCCCTGTGACAATGTTTCTTAGTATTGAGTCCTGTTTGCTTAAATCAGAATTCTCTTGCTGGCTTTTAAAAATTCAGGATAAGAGGACCAGCTCCTTAATATCTAATGAATCAGAATTTTTGAGAATGTTGTCCTAGTGTTATTCCTTTGTGTACTAAATTTTCAGGACCAATGACCTGAGAGACCTATTGTATGGCTACCCCGGGCTTTTTTTGGACCCACTGAGATTATTTTAAAAATCTGTTTGGGGTCCAATTGCATTTTTGTAAAATAGTTAATATTACCCATCATGAAATTCTCAAAGCAGTTCATGGAGCAAAATGATAAGAACCATTAGTTTTAAAAGGAAATAAACTCATAGACCCACTTCCTGAACAATTAACAAGTCTTAGAAAGATAATCTCCCTTGCCCATGGACCATGCAACTCTTCACAGGTGCTGCTGCTGCTAAGTCACTTCAGTCATGTCCGACTCTGCGCAACCCCATAGATGGCAGCCCAACTGGCTCCCCATCCCTGGGATTCTCCAGGCAAGAACACTGGAGTGGGTTGCCATTTCCTTTTCCAATGCATGAAAGTGAAAAGTGAAAGTGAAATTGCTCAGTCATGTCCAACTCTTCAAGCCCCCATGGACTGCAGCCCACCAGGTTCCTCCACCCATGGGATTTTCCAGGTAAGAGTACTGGTTTGGGGTACTATTGCCTTCTCCTGCTAGCAGCTCAGAATTCCAACATTTCCATTATACCCAAGGAAGTTGTTTTGCTAGTTTTTCTCAGCCAAAAAAAAAAAAAGCTAAGCTCACCTGGGACACAGCTGAGGTCTGACCTGCTGCTTTCTATCCTAAAAGCATTTGCATTCAGTGAAAAGTTGTCCAAGTATGAGGGCCACACAAAGCTCCTTCTGCCAGCGTCTGAGACACCAAAGGAAAATACTGCTGAGTGGGGAAAGTGTTTGATTGCTCATCTCTCATCTCTAATCAATCAGGCCATTCACTTTGCCTCTTTATTCCAGTTCTTCTTTTGTGAAAGGATTTATATATACATACATACATACACACACCATCTTGGGATTCTGCACCCAATCCCAGTGATGGGTTTTTTCCACACCTCCAAGCAATTCTCAGATACCACCAAGTGGGTGTCCTACAATTTAACTCACTTGTCTGATACTATCTACCTGAAGATACCATTAGATCCCACAGGTTAGAGCTCAATCCTACAAGAACACCCACTTCATAACACTTCAGATGCCCATCACATCTCCTGATCATAACCTGTGCTTCTGAGCCACCAACTATAGACCTAAAAACCTATATAGAACCTCCTAGGGTTTGATGAGTTTTCACCAAATCTGGAGAAACAATTCACTTACTATATTGTTGGTTTATTATAAAAGCATATAACTCCAGAACAGCCAGGCGGAAGAGATGCAATAGGGTAAGGTATGTGGGAAGGGGCTTGGAGTGTCCTTGCCCTCTGTACAATGCCACGCACTCAGTACCTCCAGGTGTTCACCAGCTTGGAAGTTCTCTGAACCCTGTCTTATGGGGTTTTAATGGAGGCTTTACCACATAACTTCCCTGGTGGCTCAGAAGGTAAAGAGTCTGCCTGCAGTGCAGGCAACCAGGGTTTGATCCCTGGATCAGGAAAATCACCTGGAGAAGGGAATGGCAACCCACTCCAGTATTCTTGCCTGGAGACTTCCCTGGATGGAGGAGCCTGTCAGGCTACAAGTCCATGGGGTCTCAAAGAGACACGACTGAGCGACTTCATTTTCACCACATAAGCGTGATTAACTAAATCATGAGCTATTGGTTGTGACTGAATTCCGTCTCCAGCCGACTCTCCTCCCTGAAGGTGGGTGTGGAGGGAATGAAAAAGTTCCAACCCCTAATTCTCTTTGTTGGTTTCCCTGGCAATCGGAACAGGCCTTAGGAAGTCACCTCATTAACATAACAAAAAACACCTTTATTACTCTCAGCACTGGAACTCCAAGGGTTTTAGGAGCTCTGTGCCATAAACTTGAATGAAGACCAAATACACACTTCTTACTATAAATCTCAATATCACATCTGACTCTACTTACCTCTTCCAGTTAAAAAAAAAAAAAACAATGTGAGAGTGAGAAAGCCAGAGATTGCTCAGTTGTTACCTAACCCTTCTGTTTTATGGAGCAAGATGTCCAGGCTTAGAGTTAAAGGGATCTGTGAAGTTTCTAGCCTGATAAAAACTACAAGGACTTACAAGGACTGGCAGTTAGAATATCTCATTGTCTCCTCAAGAGTCGTATTTTCAGGGAAAGATACGCTAGCTGATTTTTGTAGGTTATTTGGCTCTAAGTCCAATATTCTTTCCACTTCACCAAACTGGCTCATAAATGAATGACAAAAATAAAATTTCTTAGAAAATACTATGAGAAATGTAAACAGAATTCCATAGTATAACTATTTCACCTCTGACTCAATAAGATTTTTTCTTTGCAACTGGAAACAAAGATTCCTTAACTATATGGTGTAATAAACAGAACAACAGCCTAGTAATTAGGAAAATTTCCCATGAAGTACCCTTTCCTAGGGCAAAGGACCCTTTCTTAGGTTGGTTTCCTAAATGGAAATTGATCCAATCTTTTATATATTCTTTTCCAAGCAACCATCTGATCTTCTAAAGCTTGAGTTTTAATAACCAGTTTTCCTATCCACAAATCTTGCCTCAGAGAGCCATTTATGATATTTGCTTAAGGTAATGTCAGACTTCCTCCCTACAGTCTATACTGGGCAGTGTAGAAGGTTGTTGCTGAGTCTATCAATCGGAGAAGAATTGAGGCTGAGGTAGAATACAAAATAATCAAAAACAAATGAAATGGAGACAAACAAAATCTAACCTCAAACACATTCAACAAAATCATTCATTGAGAAGCTGAGAAGCTTACAGTCTGACAAAAGGGCCATCTCTTCAAAGTCAAACAAGTCTATTTTGAAGTTAAGCAAGACTGAAAAGGAAAAAAAAAACCTTGGCAAAACTCAAAATTGCAGCTACTCAAAATAGGCTATTAACTTATTAGTCATGTGAGAAGCACTGAATATATTTACGGCTGTCATATTTTCCCATAAGTGTTTTCCACAAGTGGAGACTGGGAAATGTACACAGAAAGGAATAAAGTAAAAAAAGCATAGAGACTATTAATAGTATAAACTCAATGAAGTTCTCAAAGGGAATTTGCAGTATACTTTCTAAGCCAGTGTGTTTCATTGGAGAAAGTGAATAATAAAATCAGGCTGAATATTTGAGTTGTTGAAAAGGACCCACTGTATATGCTCTCCACTAATACCTTTTCAATGTACACAGGGCTTCCCTGGTGGCTCAGAGGTTAAAGCGTCTGCCTTCAACGTGGGAGACTTGGGTTTGATCCCTGGGTTGGGAAGATCCCTGGGTCGGAAAGATCCCCTGGCGAAGGAAATGGCAACCCACTCCAATACTCTTGCCTGGAGAATCCCATGGACGGAGGACTACAATCTGGTAGGCTACAGTCCACGAGGTCGCAAAGAGTCAGATACGACTGAGCAACTTCACCTTCACCAATACCTTTTCAATATACAGTGTCAAGGCTGTCCTTAATTAGCTTGAGGATGTTTTAAAGAATCTGCCTACCAATGCAGGAGACACAGGGGATGTGGATTCAGTCCCTGGGTCAAGAAGATCCCCTGGAGGAAGAAATGGCAACCCACTCCAATATTCTTGCCTGGGAAATCCCATGGTTAGAGGAGCTTGGCGGGCTGCAGTCCATAGCATTGCAAAGTCAGAGTGCATGCGCACAGACACGCACACGCACATGCACGCACACGCAAGCACACCAGAAAGCAGTTCCGTTCTCCATCCTCTTCCTTCTCCACCTTTCTCCAACCACAAAGCTTTTTAAATATGCTTCAGAATATGAGAAAATAAGAAAGATATTTGAGAGACAAGCGTTTTCTCCTATACTTTCCCTAGCATAAATAAGTTACATACACCATTATGAAAAATCAGAGTTTGTCATGAATTTTAAATTTCTAAGTTAAATACAGGAAGCCCTTACTATCCAAATCAAATCTATCCCTAAAAACCTCCTAGTGAATATTTATGAAGTAAAGTGAAGTCGCTCAGACATGTCCAACTCTTTACAACCCTATGGACTGTAGCCTACCAGGCTCCTCCGTCCATGGGATTCTCTAGGCAAGAATTCTGGAGTGGACTGCCATTTCCTTCTCTCTGGGATCTTCCCAATCCAGGGAACGAACCCTGGTCTCCTAACCTCTGAACTACCAGGGAAGCCCGATTATAGTAGGAGCCTATTCTTCTTTACTTTAAATATGAATAAAACAGTACCCTGTGTTCCTAACCACTTTCCCTCGGTATTACTAAAATATTTTGTGACATCTACATAACAATTTCAGTTAGTCAGTTCAGTTGCTCAGTCGTGTCTGACTCTTTGCAACCCCACATAACAATTTACCCACTAATTATTTAATAATTATTTAATAATTATTTAATAATTATTGCACACCTCAGTGGGTATTGTTATATGCCCAACTCAACAGTACTGTATAGTTTCAGATTTTTACTGCATTTTCCTTCTATAATGCAACAAATATGTACCCTAATATAAAGAAATTATTAAGCAACAATGTGAAGATAGACAATGAATACAAATAACAATTGCAAGAGGAATTTAAAGAGCGAGGCAAACTTTACAAATAGTTGTTTACTGACTACAGAATTGCCTGAGTGGTGCCTGATGGCAAGAGGAGGCTCTTGGAAAGGTGAAGGTGGCAAAGAGCCAGCTGGTAAAGAGAGAAGGTTAGTGTGTGAGGTTCACCCATGGGCACATGAAAGGAAACGATGGGCAGCCTTCTCCTGGCACTTGAGATCCCAGGAGTGGTGGCTGTGGACCCTATGTCCAAAACTTTCGTTGTGGTACTGTGTGACCCCTTCTAACCTCTTACTAATGCATGGTCTTCCCTAAGGCTAGCAGGCTCACTACTTTCTTTACAAGTTTGTCCATCTCCTGAGAATGACATTATATTTCATAATGTGGGAAAGATATAAAGGGACTCAGAAGTAAGTATTCTATGTGCTCATAAGCAGAGAAGAAATGAATATTGGTAAAATCTAGCAACATAGGTTAAAATAAAATAGGAGAATGGGTAACATGCATGTGTGCATAATCAAATGTAGATGGGTTTATATCTAAAGGAAAAATTAACCCCAGAGACCTCCACAAGCTTTCTAAGAGAGTAAAGAAAATAGGTCATTAGGCCCAAAGGAGGACTCAGTCAACCGTAGAGCTATAACCAAAGGCAACCATAATCACAAATACTCTGGATTCACAATAAGATTTATGCCTACCCAAATGACATCATCTTACTGGTCCTTTAAAAACAACCACCAGAATGTAAGCAGGTGTTATAGGCTAAATCGTGTCCTCCCCCCAAAATTCACATGTTATCCTCATATGCAGTACCTCAGAATGTGACTACATTTGGAGACAGGGTCCTTAAAGGAGGAACTGATGTTAAATGAGGTCATTGGGGTGGACTTCAATTCAATATGACTAGTGTCCTTATAAGGACACTAGAAAAGAAGATTAGGACAGAGACACAGACAGAGGGATGTGACCAAATGAGGATACAATGATAAAGTGACCGTCTGCGATCCTGTCAACACTTTGATCTTGGACTTCTAGCCTCCAGAAATGAGAAAAACTAAAACTTTGCTGTTTAAACCACCTAGCCTATGTTGTTTTGTTATGATAGCCCTGGCAAACTTATATAGTGGGCAGTTAGTGTTCCATGCAATTTAAATACAAGAACATTATAGATTCTAAAAAATCAAAAGACTTGTCCAAGTTTACACATCTCAATGTGAAAAATCATATGAGGACACCAGCCTCAACTCCTGGCCTTGAGCCCTTTCCCCTGCACCAGGGCAAGGACACATGGTAGGCCTTGTGACCCCTCTTGAGATCAAAGGTCTTAAGGAAACAATTTTGTCTGCATTTTCCTGGGCAGGGGGAAATGTTGAGCCCTTTTTTGCATTTCTGTTCTGTCTCCATCTAGAGCAGTTTTACCTCTGGCATCAAGTGGCCTCTCAACTTCTTTTTATAGTTCAGTTGGAAGGAACCAAAAAATGAGAAGATAGAGGTTACCTGCTGCCTGTATGCTCTAGTGTTGTCAATATCAATTTTGGTTAGTTCCTCGGGATTATCAAATGAAGTAAAGTTGGCTTATATTTTTTAGGGATAGGAAAATAAGTGAGTAGGAAATCATATTAGATAGGTTGTTTTTGTATTTTCCTGTGATGAGTTCCCACAGTTTCTACATCCCATTCAGATCTCAGAAAAGTGTAAGGTGGGACCAGAGGCATGCTCTAGTCTTTTTTTACCTTAAAATTAATGGTGACAAGTCAGCAACAGAAATTGCAGCCGGTGTCACAAAATTTTCCTTCCTAAAGCCCACAGTGACCACACACTGCCTATAGGTTGAAGTTCAAAATTCCAAGTACTGGGGACTTTCCTGGTGGTCCAATGGTTAAGAATCTGCTTTGTGAGGCAAGGGACATGGATTCCATTCCTGGCTGGAGAACTAAGATCTCACATATCGCAGAGCAACTAAGCCTACTAACCATAACTACTGAGCCTGCACACTCTGGAGTTCAAGGGCCACAACTAGAGTCTATGCACTGATACAAAAGATCCCGAATGCACAATGAAGACCCTGAGCATCACAACTGAGACCCAACACAATCAAAGAAATAAATATATAAAATTCCAAGTACTGGTATAGAAACCCTGCCAGATCTGATGTTTTTGGTCTCATCTCCATCTGTCACATCTCATGTTCTTAGTAAATCTTGAATGCTCATAGTTCTCTGAAGGTTTTATGCATGTTCTATGTGCTTTTGTTCATATTCTTTCCTCTCACTTCATCACCTTATGTGATAGAATCCCATTTATTATTTAAAATTCAGTCTCTTGGTCACCTCTCAGTCATCTTCAAAATCTTTCGCCATCCATTCTAATCAGCCCCCACCTTGGTTACCCATTATCTAGTCTGTGGCTTCTTCCTTTGCTCTAGGGTTAACTATTTATATGTCTCAACCCACAAATTCAACTCACATGATACCACCTCATATGGACTATGATCTTTATGAAAATGGGGACACAGCTGATTTATTTTGAATATCCTCAACCCCAGCACAACCTATGCCACTTTCCCCCCCTAAATGCAATGGATCTAATGTTACTGTTATCTGAGGTTCAATTTCTTCCATAATTGTTTTGGAAAGGAATACCAGTAGGATTCAAAAGTGTGAACATTTACATATTTGTTCAACAAAATCATTCATTAACTGTCAATACATCAAAACAATGGAAAACCAAGGTCAATGTGCATGTCTTCAACTCATGCCTCATGGGGTACCACTGCTCTGAGTGAAGCACCAGTTAACATTGATCAAGTGGATCAAGTAAGGAAAAGAAGCTCTTCTACCACTTTGAGTATTGAGAATGATGGTTAAGACTAAACCCTAGTCCAAGGACAATACTCTTAAATGCACTTTATATCAGATCACTGAGAAAGAATACATGGGAAATCCAAAATACATACAGTTTTGTCTTCTACTTTGATAGACTATACAATGTAAGCAAATGCAGAACCCCTCATTGCTAAGATAACTTCTAATGATCTCTCTGTCCCGTAATCAACCCAGAGACACTGAAACCCTGAAGCAAGGAATTCAGCTGGGGTCAAAAGCTAAGCCAGAGATTGGATTCTAATTCAACTTATGAACAAAAAATGCAAATGCTTTCTCTGAAGCATTTTCACACAGTTTGTGATATGCTTCCTCAGCTTATTTTTGGCTTGTATGACAGGAACTTAGGGCAGGGTCCTCTGTGGGGCTCAGTCATAGATGGACAGTTAGGAACATGTATGCGTGACAACCAACTTCCTGACAGATCAGGACTCCAGCAGCAGAAATAGGCTCCCAATGACTCATTCACCTCAAGCAGGGCTCCTGGGATTTCCCACAGCGTAACAGAGCCCCTGCACTGTGATGTGAGGTTACACTCTTGACAGCTGCGCAGCTCTGACCCCAGGCCCTTCCCCGTGAAAAGCACTAATCCGGCTGGTGTCTCTCTCAATGGGCTCTGCTTCCCTCTGTTCTTTTGTCTAATCTTCTAGAAGATAACAGAAGGGTAGCTGCATTTGTCCTGTGAGGAAGACATTTAGGTACATGTCAACTGAACAGTTGATAGAAGAGCTGATGGAAGGAGTACTGGGCTATATATGAAAAGTCAACTGGAATGGAAAAGATGCAATCATCTGAGAAATTTGAAAAGCTGATCTACGTAAATTACAACATGTTACCGCAGCCTGATGTGCAGAGAAACATAATCTTGCCTAAACGGATAAGAGATAAAGAAATATTCACTAGATCCCTTTTCCTCACCACAGACAAAACCTAAACTTGTTTTTATTTCATATAACTCAGTTCAGTTCAGTTGCTCAGTCATGTTCAGCTCTTTGTGACCCCATGGACTGCAGCACAACAGGCCTCCCTGTCCATCACCAACTTCTGAAATTTACTCAAACTCATGTCCATTGAGCTGGTGATGCTATGCAATCATCTCATTCTCTGTCATCCCCTTCTCCTCCCATCTTCAATTTTTCCCAGCATCAGGGTCTTTTTCAATAAGTCAGTTCTTCACATCTGGTGGCCAAAGTATTGGAGTTTTAGATTCAACATCAGTACTTCCAATGAATAGTCAGGACTAATTTCCCTTAGGATTGACTGTTTGGATCTCCTTGCAGTCCAAGGGACTCTCAAGAGTCTTCTCCAACACTACAGTTCAAAATCATCAATTCTTCGGTACTCAGCTTTCTTTATAGTCCAACTCTCACATCCAAACATGACCATTGGAAGAACCATAGCTTTGACTAGATGGACTTTGTTGGCAAAGCAATGTCTCTGCTTTTTAATATGCTGTCTAGGTTGGTCATAACTTTTCTTCCAAGGAGTAAGCATCTTTTAATTTCATGGCTGCAGTCACCATCTGCAGTGATCCTGGAGCCCCCAAATATAAAGTCTGTCACTGTTTCCACTGTTTGCCAATCTATTTGTCATGGAGTGATGGGACCAGATGCCATGATCTTAATTTTCTGAATGTTGAGCTTTAAGCCAACTTTTTCACTCTCCTCTTGCACTTTCATCAAGAGGCTTTTTAGTTCTTCTTCACTTTCTGCCATAAGGGTGGTGTCATCTATATATCTCAGGTTATTGATATTTCTCCTAGCAATCTTGATTCCAGCTTGTGTTTCCTCTAGCCCAGAGTTTCTCATGATGTACTCTGCATAGAAGCTAAGTAAGCAGGGTGACAAGATACAGTCTTGATGTACTCTTTTCCCTATTTGGAACTAGTCTGTTGTTCCATGTCCAGTTCTAACGGTTGCTTTCTGACCTGCATACAGATTTCTCAAGAGGCAGGTCAGGTGGTCTGGTATTACCATCTCCTTAAGAATTTTTCACAGTTTGTTGTGATCTACACAGTCAAAGGCTTTGGCATAGTCAGTAAAGCAGAAATAGATGTTTTTCTGGAACTCTCTTCCTTTTTACATGATCCAGCAGATGTTGGCAATTTGATCTCTGGTTCCTGTGCCTTTTCTAAATCCAGCTTGAACATCCAGAAATTCACGGTTAGTGTACTGTTGGAGCCTGTTTTGGAGAATTTTGAGCTTTACTTTACTAGCGTATAAGACAAGTGCAATTGTGCAGTAATTTGAGCATTCTTTGGCATTGCCTTTCTTTGGGACTGGAATGAAAACTGACCTTTTCCAGTCCTGTGGTCACTGCTGAGTTTCCAAATTTGCTGGCATGTTGAGTGCAGCACTTCACAGCATCATCTTTTAGGATTTGAAATAGCTCAACTGGAATTCCATCACCTCCGCTAGCTTTGTTTGTAGTGGGCTTTTTTCAAGTGGGTGTCCTAAGGCCCACTTGACTTCACATTCCAGGATGTCTGGTTCTAGATGAGTGATCACACCATCATGATTATCTGGGTCATGAAGATCTTCTTTGTATAGTTCTTCTGTGTATTCTTGCCACCTCTTCTTAATATCTTCTGCTTCTGTTAGGTCCATACCATTTCTGTCCTTTATGAGCCCATCTTTGCATGAAATGTTCCCTTAGTATCTCTAATTTTCTTGAAGAGATCTCTAGTCTTTCCCATTCTATTGTTTTCCTCTGTTTCTTTGCACTGATCACTGAGGAAGGCTTTCTTATGTCTCCTTGCTATTCTTTGGAGCTCTGCATTGAAATGGGTTTATCTTTCCTTTCCTTTTGCTTCTCTTCTTTTCACAGCTATTTGTTAAGGCCTCTTCAGACAGCCATTTTGCTTTTTTGCATTTCTTTTTCTCGGGGTTGGTCTTGATCCCTGTCTCCTGTACAATGTCATAAACTTCCATCCATAGTTTTTCAGGCACTCTATCAGATCTAATCCCTTGAATCTATTTTTCATATAACTCAAGAGTACACACAGTGGCCACTCTGTACTGCCTGGATTTGTATTAATAACAGACGATGTATCTTTTGCTCCTTTGAGCAGCCTGCTTTTACTCATAGTGATACACCTTTGCAACCTGAGTAGAGTAAATAACTGACTATCTCAGAGAGAAAAAGAGAATGCTTTGGATGCTTCTGATGGTACCCTCTGCTTTTTCCCGCTGAGTTTGATCAGCTCCTTTACAACTATGAGATGACTAGGTACTGTGCAATGTTTTCTGTTCCAATCCAGTGGGCTTGCTTCTGTCCTTTGCTCTTAGCAGGGAGTTTCTACATTCTGATCTCTACGTACAAACAGTACTTCTCAACCCAGATTATAGTGGTGTCACACTAGAACTTGTCTGGTGTAATAGGAATATGTGACATGTGCCATATTATCATGTTGGGAACATGCTGTTAAACTCAAGAGAGACTCTGTGCGTCCAAATGGCTATTTTCAATGAATAGCAGGTTTGTGGTTGCAAGGAGTATCCTCAGACTAGGAAAAGGCTCTGCAGGCAGATTAGCTGTGGTCTTAGACAACTTACCTAACTTTAAGAAGATTTTGCCTCCTTATCCATGAAATCATAATAACACCAACTACCTTACAGAAATTGTTACATTGAGAGAGAATGCAGATAAAATATGGAGAAGTTAGGAGGGCCTCCATAAATTAGATCAATTTTATTTTTATTACAATAAATAAGTTGGAAAGCTATTATTTCACACACTGGCTTTTTTGTTGTTGTTTTACCCTTTCCAGAAACATTGCAAGGAAACCATTCCAGGCCTCAAGCTCTCTCCTTCCTTGAAAAATTCTCCAAACAAGTGCTCAGGGCAATCTGAGGGTAAAAAATAGTGGTGAACCTCTAAGAGTTCCATGTCCTGGGCCCATTTATTGATCAGTAAGGGATATAATAACAGAAAACTTTTCTCATAAAATGACAATCAAAGGCTGAATCTTTAAGACCTCTCCTTAAAAGGCAAGAGTAAACTCTGACTGATATTCAATTTACAGAAAACTCAGAAATAATGGCCATTTGAAGGAGATGGTATTGCTCATAAATAGTGCTCAAATTTTATTCCAAACAAGCTCATTAATAACTAAAGAAGGTTCTAGAATTCTTCACTTGATTGTGATGAGTAAACAGAAGCACAGGTTGGAGAGTGCATATCCCATATCACGTCTACACAAATTTCTTTAACAAATAGGCATTCCTCCTGCATTGAGTTTTCTCCCTTATATGATCATGATCGGACTTCCCTGGTGGCTCAGTCGGTACAGCGTCTGTCTACGATGCGGGAGACCTGGGTTCGATCCCTGGGTTGGGACAATCCCTTGGAGAAGGAAATGGCATTCCACTCTAGTACTATTGCCTGGAAAATCCCATGGACAGAGGAGCCTAGTAGGCTACAGTCTATGGGGACTCACAAAGAGTTGGACACGACTGAGTGACTTCACGTTTCAAGATCACGTTTTGATCATGATCACAATATAAAAAGAACCATCCTTGTCAGTTCTTGTACTTGTTAATACATCCTTCCTTGAATTTAGCACAGCTGTACCTGCACAAATCTGCTTCGCCAGCAACTGGGTCTGAATTCAGAGTTCATTCTCCTTGACACACAGAACTCACCATCCAAATGATACCTTATCACAACCCACAGAGGCTTCAACAACAACAACAACAACAAAGTCAAATGTCTTCATAACAGCCCCTGCAGACTACACTGATTTCAAAATGAAGGGTGGGTTCTATTTCTGATAAATTCAATTGAAGAATTTTAGGGACTGCATATTTAAACAGGCAGATGATGACTTAAAGTGAAAGCCACTCAGTTGTGTCAGACTCTTTGTGACTCCATGGACTGTATGGAATTTTCCAGGCCAGAATACTGGAGTGGGTAGCCTTTCTTTTCTGCAGGGGATCTTCCCAACCCAGGAATTGAACCCAGATCTCCTGCATTGCAGACAGATTCTTTACCAGCTGAGCCACAAAGGAAGCCCAAGAATACTGGAGTGGGTAGATTATCCCTCCTCCAGCAGATCTTCCCAACCCAGGAATCAAACCAGGATCTCCTGCATTGCAGGTGGATTCTTTACCAACTGAGCTATCAGGGAAGCCCTATGATCTAAAGGATAATCCAGAAACAAGTATCACTTCACAAAGTGTGGCTTGTTAATAAGGTTTGGTTTTTTTTAATACGAGTAAGAGTTTAAGCTTTAAAAATCTTCATCAAATGTTATTTTAATATAGGCAGCAGAAACAAATATGTTCTATAAATTCCAGTGATTATACTTTTTTCTTGTAAGGTTCAAAATCCCTCAGCCCTTTGTTAATTTATCTGATTCAGTGGAGCCATTCAGTGATGTCCTTAAACTGACCTTTTGCAGTTTATTTCACACACCAGAGTCCAGTTTAAGTTCTAAAGTGAGTCAGAGGATTCTAATCCCAGTCCTGCTACTTGTCAACAGTATATATACACGCAAAAGTTATCCTTTTGAGGGCTCATATTTACTGAGTACCAAGTATGAGGCTCAGCTAATGGTGCAGCTAGTTCCCTCTAGGGTGAACTCAGTGGTGGTATATGTTCAGACCAGCCAAGAAGGCTGTTCTCTTACTCCCTGCTTGACCAGTACCTGCTTCATTTATACCCCACTCATAAGACTGACCTTCCTACATACTTTCTCCAGGCCCAGATAGTGATTGTTCTTATCCAAAGGGGAGTGAGCAACATGCTTCTCTGCTAGTTTCCCTGGTAGCTGATGAGCCACTCTGACGTCAATTCTACCCCTTCCATTTCACCTCGACCTAAGGAGTCAAGACTGCCACCATGTCCTGCCCACCATCCAATGCACACTGTGGGGTGTCACTCCAATGCTTTGCTTCAGACATGTAAGAGCCTCCTAATCATTAAACCATTAATGACTCTGTCACCAACTCCAAGCTTTTTCTTCAGTCTTGAAGTTTGCAAGTACAGGGCTCATAGGCCTGTGACGTGCAGACCAACAGGTGGGCAAAAGCAACTATTCAAGCCAGATACTTAAAAAATATTCTTTTATCAGATCACCCAGAAACCAAAGAAACTCCTTCTGTGGGACATGTTAACACAAAATTGTTTGAGGAACTAAGTGAATTATATTGTTTATTTTGACTCATACGTGATCTTCTATATATTTACCCGTTTCAAGCATGTATTGCTTTTATTAACTTGCTTTCATTAACACTATTACTGAATTACTTATCATACTATTGGACTGTATACTAATTTTTTTAATTAATGTTTGTAGAAGTAAATTAAACTGAGGCACATTCTTAGGAGAAACAAAGGTGAAGCTGTCAACTGGGATTCATTCTGGTGCCAGTATTTTATTTGATTCTCACTTGCCTTTAGAGTTTCTTCAAGAAGGGGTTATGTCAGCAGTTTAAAACTCTGTAACCTGAGTGACTGAACTTTGACACAGAACTCCACCTCCAGTTTAGAGGATATATCTGAATATGTCTTAAGGGCAAATGGTGTCTTCTAAATCAGTCATCATAAAAGTAGAAGTAATTTTACACACCAGAGTCCCGTTTAAGTTCTAAAGTAAGACAGAGGATTCTATTCCCAGCCCTGTTACTTGTCAACATTATATCTATAGACAAATTGCCAAGCCCTTTAGGGTTCACTTTTCTCATATATAAACTAGAAAGAATAATTCTATCTATGGAGACTCTTTGAGAATTAATAGAGAAAGTACATGTGTATTTCCAGAGGAACAGAACCAATAGGAATACAGACATGTATGAAGGGGATTTATTATGGGAATTGGCTCACGTGATTATAAAGACCACAATGTGCCAGGATACACTGTCTGCAAGCTGGTAAACCAGGAAAGCAGGTGGCATAATTGAGTCCTAGCCTGAGGGCCTGAGAACCAGCTTTTAACACTCAAAATCTCAAGAATCAGGAACTCCCATGTCCAAAGGCAGGAGGAGATGGACTACCCCGCTTGAGAAAAGAGAATTTGTCCATCCTCCACTTTTTTGCATCCTCAATGGATGGAATGATACCCACCCACACTGGTGAGGATGAATCACATTTACTCAATCCACTGACTCAATACTAATCATTTCCAGAAACACCATCACTGAAAAACCCAGGAATGATGTTTTATCAGCTATACGAATATCCCTTAGCCCATTCAAACTGGCACATAAAACTAACTTTCACAATAGGTAACACACTTAACACTAATCACATAATAAATACCCAATTAATACTGACTCTCATTCTTACAGCCATCTTTAGTCTCAAGTTCCAAAGTTAGGTTCAGTTTATTGGTTGCAAGAGTCCCAGGTGCCAGCCTGCAGACAAGGATCTCTTCTTTGATCTCATTCATTTTTGTTTCCTCTAAGTGTTAGGACAAACTCTTACTAAAGTGATTTGCTTTTAGTAAGCATATTAAATGCACGGAGCAGTAAACAAAAACGTCCAGATTATAAAGGGAACATTCAAAGAAGCCTTGAAAGACTTGACTAGATTATAAAAAAGCAGAACGTGGTATTCAAAACTAAAATATAAATTTCTCTAGCCCACTGGCTGCCCAGTCTCTAAACATTACTAGGTTAGTAAACATTGTGGACTGACTAATAGGTGAAAATAATAGCCCTTACTTTCACTGTTTAAAATGTTTAATTATTTGGTTAATGCATCAGAATGTGGCTTTGATCCATAAAATTCTGTTTGATATTTGAATATCGCCCATGTTATAACCCCAAATCCAACAAGATACATCCGCTTTGCTCCTGAGGGACAATCCCACATGAAAATACTCTCTTCACTTCTCACCTCAGTCTCCCTGAAATTCCCTCTTTGGGTACAGCTGCCCTTATAGATGCCCAAACAAGACTCTTTTTTCCCTCTCTTTCTAAAGGGCAGCCTGGGTTTCTTATTCCTCTGACTGCCTGCTTTGCATCTGCCTCCTTTCAGGTGAGTCCTTCCAGGAGAGTGGCTTGGAAAACCAGGGAGAATAAATGCCTTTGGTTGATTACCTGCCAAGACAATCTGAATTTTAAATCTGGAATATATCTTTTAGACTCACCTTTCCCACATACCGCAAGGACTGACCATTGTTTTTAAGTTGGGCAAGAAGAACAACAGTATGGGAATTGTTTTCAATTTCATAAACAAAAAATGTTTAATGGATGAATGTGATCACAGTTTTCCTCTCCTTCCCAAAGTTTTTTTTCCTGTTAAACCTTTTTTAAACCTACCTTTTTTTTTTATTTTAATGCTACCTACCATGTTAATTGGCCTCAGACCACTGACAGTAAGTAACAAAGTAAGATTAAAAAAAAAAAAAAAACTTTCACAAGTCATGTTTAAAAGTAGGTTGAGTCTTGATTTTCTTTTGGAGGCTTCACACCTCTCCCCTTCTCCTTCCCTCCACTACATCCAAGGCTGTCTTCCTATTCACCTCCTTCCGCAACAGAAAGGACACTCTCCTTCTAGAACTCAGACTGAATTTCTTCTCAGACCTTCGAGAAAGAATTAGATTCAATTCAGTTACAAATGTTTCCCAAACTCTTAAAAGAAGAAAACTGTTTAATTAATTTACAGTGAGCCAGAAATTATCCTTTTTAATCCTTCTCAAGGTTTGCCTGCACACAGATGGCATTCTCTCAAATGATGTCTTATCATTCTCTCTTCCCACATCCCATATTATTTAGAGAGAACTCATTTCGAAAAGAGAAAAGTGTAGACAGGAGGATTAGATTTGAGCAAAGCACAGCTGTACATTTATCATCCTCATCCTAACCCCTAAATCACTGAGTATTCTCCTCTGTTAGACTTAGTTCATCCATAATTGCTAAGTGTCGGGGCACTTTTATCTTCAGTCCCAGGCTGCAGTGTGTAATGGAAGTACCTTTGCCAAGAAATATTGGTACACAGAAGAGTCAGGACCAGACAGGCAAAGCCCGTATCTGATGAGGCAAAGTACATTTTTGGCTCTGGTCTTATAAATACAAAGTAGGTTAAGAAAATGATGTGAACTTTCAAGACAGAAAAGCAAATAAGTTTGCACACATTTATGACAATAGCTACCAAGTGTAGCTTGTTGCTTCGGAGGGGAGAAGGAGCAGCCTTTCTTAGTGTAAATGCCTAACTGGTCCTCTGAGAAGCTGTAAGATGACAAGGGAACTAGGAGAATGCCCAGAGCAAAGATTCATCCTTTAAGCAGAAGGAAGAGAAAGAAGAATTCTGGGTACTTGCTCCAGCTCTAGAAACAAGCATTTAGTTCTGAGGGAAAAGGGTATTCAAGTTTGCAACACTCATTGTCTCTCTTCCTCTCCACCTCTTTATCCCTACAGGAGCTGGAGACAGTTTCCCTGCCCTCAAGCTAAGAACTCCCTTAAAGTTAAGTCCTTGCCTCCGATTTTATGATTACCTGGACAACTGAGGTATAGAAAACAGAGCTGCAGTTCAGATAAAGCTCCAACAGAGGTTGACATTGTTTCCCCGTAGAGTGTCCACCAGGAGGCACGCAGCAGTTCAGATTACATGCAGATTTCCATCCTCAATCAGCCCCTAATTAAAAATAAAGCCTCTCTCCATCTGCTCGTAACTCTCACAAACCCTTTCTTTCCCTCCTTTGGGCTCAACATTTTTAAGCTTGGTCTGGGCCCAACTGTAGATTATTTTGACAAGTCTGAAGTGTTTTTTTGGAATGAAGTAATGGTGGGAATAGGTACTTTAAAAAAAAATCTTGAATCTTAAAAACAGCAACAAAAAACAGTCTCTAAAAGTAATTCAAGTGAAAATAACTTCAGATGCTTGTTTGTACACTTTATATGTTCTAGTTGAAAAGGACATCTAAAGAGCTGTTTTTGAAGCTCAACAAAACAGGAAGGCTCCCAGCAGACCCTGACACAGATACTCTCTATTACACTGTAATTGTGAAATGCTGAGCAGGACTTGAAAGGGTGACAAGGTCACTGCCCAACCTTGCAGCTCTGCAACTTGTGTGTAATGATGGGGGAGTGCATGAAAACTATGGAGCAACTCAAAAAGGCACAGAGGAAGCAGTTTTTGTCCCCCAGTTAGAAGAGTTTTGTCGACACACGCTTGAGATTGCAGAAATACAAATTTGCTCAACACCACAATGACACAGCTCAGACAAGAGGGATTTCCCCTTTCCTTCTACGCAAACTGCTCACTTTCTATGCAATCTGTTAACTTTCTATGCAATTTATTAAAAATCAAATATGACTTTAAAACTCTGATAGGTGGCTTCTAAGAACCTCTACTCCTCTGGCCTCCTACCTCACCTCACCTTCCCAGTAAAACAAGTCAAGACAAACACCCCCAGGGCAGATAACTTTCCCTGTGGGCACCTGACCCGATACAGATAAGCACAGAGCAACTGGCTGCTGGAACTACTTCTACAACATTGATAGATCTGCTTTTCTTTTTGTATTTCTCTCCCCAGTTGCACCACATTTACCTCTTCAGGTGCTTCTCCTAGGAAAGTCCTACATATTCTGAGGATCTGGCAAGCTATTTTTTAATGCATTTAATTCAACAACATTATCCTTTGGGTGATCTATGACAGCAGTCCTCCAAGGAAGGGGACAGAAAGGGTTCCCTTAATTCAGATGCTCATTGTGGGGCCCAGCACTGATTTAGTCTCAGGACTAAATCAACCATGTATGATTGCTACATGGCACCAGTCCCTCCCCTCTTCTCCCCTTGCCTTTTTTTCATTCCTGAAGCATTGCCTGAGCACCTCTGCTGTGTCTGCCTCTATGTGCAGGTTCTAGGAATCCAGCTAGGAAAAGATAAACAGAGCAGTATCTTTAAATGTATACTGCTTATAATTAGCAGGCATCTGAGAGTCACTAAAATACCCCCAAACAGATAATGTCCCTCTAAACAGATAATGACTCAAATGCAGGAGCAGCTAATTTCTCACAGAAAACAGAAGAAAACAGAAGTTCTTGAGCAGCAGGAAGCCTTCCCTGACCCACCCAAGTATTGGTACAAGGATCCAAGAATCTTCTATTTTGTGGCCATGCTATATTCAACACTTGGCTTTTAAGGTTGTCGTGGTTATCTGCATCAAGCCTCTGGATGAAGTAAGGGAGGAGCAGGGGGTGACAGGGGAGAATGCTGGACACAGGACGTATTTGGGGTGAGTCCATAAAACTCCACTGGTCAGTCACAAGAAAGGCTGGGAAGTGCAAACTCGCCAAGTGCCCAGGAAGAAGAAACAGTTTTCATAAAGAACTAACCAGCCTCTGCCAGGAGGTCAGGAGAGTGAAGAAATGGGAAAAAGGAGATCCTACAGCAGAATTCGTGGAAGGCAGAATTCAACATAAGGAACAGAAGAGAAAATGGAAACCAAAGCAACCCAGGGTGTCCAAATCAACAAGAGGACTCCGAATGATGTTAGGAGGCATCCTGTGAGGCCTCCATCATGTGAATAGTAACATGTCAGATGGATCTTCCAGAGGATAATGGATCATCAGAGCATAGACAGTAACATGTGACCACTAAGAAGCAAAGGCCATCAGGATCACAGGAGATGAACTGACATGTGGTGGCTGAAAGCCCATAACATCAGCCCACGTGGTTTCCAGTTGAGCAAAAATTGTTCATAAAGAAGTCTGCATGCCTGGGACAAATCAGTTTTATGAATTGGTGACTATATTCATTCAGATGTGGCAGGGGTGTGGTTTGGATGAGCCACTAGCATGATATAAATTTTGGGACATGTCACATGAGAAATCTGACTTTCCCTGGTCTCTTGAACAAGCAAAAGATCCAGTAAAAGTGATTCTTCATTTCTGAGTAGCAATAATCCAGTCACTCAGATTTGCCACTGACCTCCTTCAATAGGGCTGCTCTCCCCAATACACCAAAGCCCTATAGCATATTTCATTTACATATTCCACTTGAGTAGTGTAGACATTTTGTAAGCCCTAATGTAAATAGTTAAATTCTTACAAGTCAGGGATTTCCCCAGAGGTCCAGCAGCTAAGACTCCATACTCCCAATCCAAGTGGCCCAGGTTTGAACCCTGGTCAGGGAACTAGGTCCCACATACCACAGCAAAGCTACCACAAGCCACAACCAAGACCCAGTGTAGCCAAATAAAAAACAATTTTTACCAGTTAGAAATATAATAGAAAGAACCATGTAACTCAAGATCTTGGGCATTTTCAGGGTCTGAGAGCTGCCCCCATAGAACATTGTTGTATGTACAGATACACATATATATACATATATGAAAAGCAGCAATGGTGAGACTTTGCTCTATATTTACTTATTTAAGCATCTGTCTTCTTCAATTCCGTATGAATAATTTTGAACACAGGGCTCAGAGTATCTGACCCATATAAGGTATAAGTTAAGTCATTTGAAAGAAATCACAGTAAACTTATAACAAATAATCCCCTGAAAATGAACTGAAATAAAGAAAATATGAGTAAGACACTAAGGCAGCATCAATGACTTGGGACAGGTCCCACCAGGAAACCCAAAGGCCATGTGGGGACTGATAATCCTAAATACGCACATGTGCACCCTTACAAAGAAGGCAGAGGAGAAAAGAAAAACTGAGCTGGAGACAAGAATTGAGAGAAGTGAGGAAGAAAGGTGTATTAAAAAGTTTCAACAGGGAGGGAATGGAGATGCAGACGTAGAGAACAGGCCTGTGGACACAGTGTGGGAAGGAAAGAGTGGAATGAACTGAGAAAGTAGCGTTGGCATATATACATTATCGTGTGCAAAACAGATCTGATAGACAGAGTGCCTGAAGGACTATGGACAGAGGTTTGTGACGTTGTACAGGGGGTGGTGAGCAAGACCATCCCCAAGAAAAAGAAATGCCAAAAGGCAAATGGTTGTCTGAGGAGGCCTTACAAATAGCTGAGGGAAAAAAGAGAGAGAGAAGCTAAGAGCAAAGGAGAAAAGGAAAGATATACCTGAATGCAGAGTTCCAAAGAATAGCACGGAGAGATGAGAAAGCCTTCCTCAGTGATCAGTGCAAGAAATATAGGAAAACAATAAAATGAGAAAGATGAGAGATCTCTTCAAGAAAATTAGAGATACCAGGGGAATATTTCATGCAAAGATTGGCACAATAAAAAAGAGAAACAATATGGACCTTGTAGATGCAGAAGATATTAAGAAGAGGTGGCAAGAATACACAGAAGAACTATGAAAAAAAAGAGCTTAATGATCCAGATAACCAAGATGGTGTGATCACTCACCTAGAGCCAGATACACTGGAGTGCAAAGTCAAGTGGGCCTTAGGAAGCATCACTATGAACAAAGCTAGTGGAGGTGATGAAATTCCAGTTGAGCTATTTCAAGTCCTGAAAGATTATGCTGTTAAGGTGCTGCACTCAATAGGCCAGCAAATTTGGAAAACTCAGCAGTGGCCACAGGACTGGAAAAGGTCAGTTTTCATTCCAATCCCAAAGAAAGGCAATGCCAAAGAATGTTCAAACTACTGCACAATTGCACTCATGTCACACGCTAGCAAAGTAATGCTCAAAATTCTCCAAGCCAGCAGTACGTGAAGTGAGAACTTCCAGATTTTCAAACTGGATTTAGAAAAAGCAAAGGAACCAGAAATTAAATTGCCAACAACTGTTGGATCATAGAAAAAGCAAGAGAATTCCTGAAAAACATCTACTTCTGCTTTACTGGTTATGCCAAAGCTTCTGACTCTGTGGATCACAATTCTATGGAAAATTCTTGAAGAGATAGGAATACCACCTTACCGCCTCCTGAGAAATCTATACACAGGTCAAGAAATGACATTTAGAACTGGACATGGAACAATACTGGTTCCAAATTGGGAAAGGAGTACATCAAGTCTGTGTACTGTCACTCTTCTTATTTAACTTTTATGTATAGTATGTCATGTGAAATGCTGGACTGGATAAAGCACAAGCTGGAATCAAGATTCCCAGGAGAAATATCAATAACCTCAGATATACAGATGACACCAGCCTTATGGCAGAAATTGAAGGAGAACTAAAGAGCCTCTTGATGAATGTGAAAGAGGAGAGTGAAAAAGCTGGCTTAAAACTCAACATTTAAAAAACTAAAATCATGGCATCAGTCCCATCACTTCATGGCAAATAGATGGAGAAAAAATGGAAATAGTGACTGACTATTTTCTCGGGCTCCAAAATCACTGCAGATGGTGCCTGCAGCCATGAAATTAAAAGATGCCTGCTCCATGGATAAAAGCTATGACCAATTTAGACAGCATATTAAAAAGCAAAGACATTACTTTGCTGACAAAGTCCGTATATTCAAAGCTATGGTTTTTCCAGTAGTCATGTTTGGATATGAGAGTTGGACCATAAAGAAAGCTGAGCACCAGAGAAGTGATGCCACTGAACTGTGGTGATGGAGAAGACTCTTTAGAGTTCCTTGGACTGCAAGGAGATCCAAACAGTCAATCCTAAAGGAAATCAGTCCTGAATATTCATTGGAAGGACTCATGCTGAAGCAGAAGCTCCAATACTTTGGCCACTTGATGTGAAGAACTGACTCATTGGTAAAGACCTTGATGCTGGGAAAGATTGAAGGCAGGAGAAAGGGATGACAGAGGATGAGATGGTTGGATGGCATCAACGACTCAATGGACATGATTTTGAGCAAGCTCCAGGATATGGTGATGGACAGAGAGGCCTGGTGTGCTGCAGTCTATGGGATCACAAAGAGTTGGACACAACTGAACTGAACTGACTGAGATGTTGCTATGTAACACAGGGAGTGCAGCATGGTGCTGTGTGATAACCTAGAGAGGTAGGGCAGCAGGAGGGGAGGGAAAGTTACAAAGGAGGTGATAAATGTTTAATTATGGCTTATCTGTGTTACTCTACTGCAGAAACCAACACAACATTGTAAAGCAATTTTCTTTCAATTAAAAAATAAATTTAAAATGCAGAAAAAAAGATTCACGAGTCTATTTGGCTCAGATGATTACTTGGGTGGTTTCCTAACTGGCCCCTCTGGAAGCTGAAGGTGAACAAGCTATCCGAGCATCACTCCCCCTGCCTGGAACACCCTGGGATCTACAGAGCTGTGCAGCAGCAACCAGAGGTTCCCAGGGAGACCAGCCAAGCTCACTGCCACCTGTTGGAAGATACCCTTAACATGGCTCAGGGAACAACCACCATCAACCACCATTTATCTCCACAGTAGGAGCTCAGTAAAGATTGGATTGGGCTGAATGGAATTGAAAGGACCTGAATTGATGTTACTGAGAACAACTTGGTTTACATGACAGGAAAGCAACTTAGCCCTCCATGAGCTCTGTGCAAAGGGCCTGCCCCTGCTGAAGGCACCAAGAATTATCAAAATCAATCAAGCACATAAACAAGTCTCTTGGGAATGATTAATCCTTGCTGTGAAGAGGCCAGGGTAAGTGAGGCGCCAACAATTCTCTAGTCAACTCTAAGAGTTACCCATACAGGGAGACAGGGGCTCTGGCATCAGCACAGCCAGGCGGAGTAAGAAATGTTGGCAAGGTGACTGGTGAGGGCAGACATGCCTGGGCACAAAAGTTTAGGTTAGCCTCCTAATATTTTTCTTGGACAACAATGAAAGTCTTGATGGAAGTATCTTTCTATTCCCTCTTTTGCTAACTCTACTCTCTATTCTCCTAATTTGCCAAAGGGGAAAAAAAGCAAAGCTGTTTCCTAACCTTTTCTAGGAAAACTAAAGTAGGGACTAAAGTAGGATCTTCTGGGATCAACACTAGCACATACAATCAACATTTTATTTTTTTTAATTGACAGCCTACCATATGCTAAGTGCTAGATGGAAAGCAATGAATAAATAGAGATTTGGTAGTATATTTTCTACCTGGAGAGAAAAAGGTAGTGAACCAGTAAACACATGCATCATAACTAACCATGACAAAAATTTCAAAGAAAATGAGCATAGTGCCCTGATAGGAAAATTCCAAACACTGTGGTGGTGGCTTTGAAGAGACAGCGTTTCAGAAGAAACTGAGACCTGAAGGAAAAGAAGGATCCAACCAAGAGAAAAGTAGCAGAGACTGTTTCAGGTAGAGGAAACAGCATGAGAAACCCTCAGGTCTCTGAGAGGCCAACAGGAGGTTACTGAGATTCTGGATCAGAAGTGTGCCCCGGAGAGGCACACAGACTGGTCTGAAAGAAATAGATAGAAAGATAATGCATGTGCAGCCTTGTAGCTCCCATGTGTTAGGGTCCACATGGGCTTCTCTGACTCTCACAACACAGGAAACCCCTCCAGTGAACAGCACAGAGAAAACCAGGATCCATGACCAGCTCGGGTCATGCTCACATAAAAAGGCTCTGCTAGACCCATGAAGCATCCTTCCTCCATGAGCCAAAGACAAAACATGACTCAGAACCAGCCCTGCCGGAAGCAGCTGAGAGGAGGGTTTTCTCTGTTCTTCACCATCCACATGCCAGACAGCCACACAGTTTCAGAAATGGCATCCGAAGGGTGCTTGCCGTGCTCATGGGCAGGGTAGGAGCAGGCTTAGCCACTGGCAGAGGCATGCCTCCGCTCAGCTGGCCTAGGCCAAAGGTTTAGGAAGAAATGATTTAATAGCCAGATCACAGTTCACAGAAGAAAAATCTATGATTCCTAATCAAAACAGACATCCAGACAGGGAGGATGTTCTTTTCACAATGAACAAGACTCATTCTTTTGGTCTGGCAGCCTTCAGAGGCATTGTTCTTGCCATTTCCTTTATAGTCCAAGGTTGCTAAAGGTAAAGATTAATTTTCATTGCAGTAGTTACCTGCTAAGTGGATGCCTTCAGGCACTGGATGTATGTTTCATTTTATTCTGTTAGAAGTAAGTAAATTTCCTGAGGACAATATAATCTTGCCATAATACCTATGTGATAACTTCAGGCCAACAAGATGGGGCCTATTTCAAACAAGTACCTAGGAAGACCTTTCTGAAGAGGTAGAGCAGGGCAGGGGCACCTTGACAAACCCTAAATTGTGAGCTGGTTTTGTTTGGCAATTACTGAAAAAGCATTGAATTTCTCTGGCAAAATGTGGACACAAATCCAGTGTTATTCATAGATTGAGCCTGAGCCCAAGCATTAAACTTTGGCCCTGAGCTTTTAGTTCTTCCTGTTCAGTTTTTGATGCAGAAGATAAGGTTCCTACCTTGAGCCAGGCTACATGCTTACATCCACTTCATATCATCACAAAGATGACTCAAATCTAGCCAGGATTAAATGGAAGCCCTTGATAAACAGATCAGAACTGACTTGATCAAGGTTATATCTCCAGCTGGCTTGAAGCTACATATTTCTTTCTTTCATTATTTTTAGGAGTTATATCTACATGTTGTTGTTCAGTCGGTTAAGTAATGTATGAATCCTTGCAACCCCATGAACTGCAGCACACCAGGCTTCTCTGTCCTTCGCTATCTCTCAGAGTTTGCTCAAGTTCATGTTCATTGAGTCAGTGATGCCATCCAACCATCTTATCCTCTGCCACCTCTTTCTCCTCTTGCCCTCAATCTTTCCCAGCATCACATTCTTTTCCAATGAGTCAGCTCTTTGCATCAGGTGGCCAAAGTATTGGAGTTTCAGCTTCAGCACCAGTCCTTCCAATGAATATCCAGGGCTGATTTCTTTTAGGATTGACTGCTTTGATCTCCTTGCAGTCCAAGGGACTCTCAAGAGTCTTCTCTAGCATTACAGTTAGAAAGCCTCACTCTTTCAATAAGAAAACCTATTTTGACTACATTTTTATATCTCAGTCAGGGGTTCCCCCAACTTTCCTCACATGTATGTGTCTTATCTCTCTGCCTGTATTTAAGCTAAAGAAAACCTTACCACCTAGGTTTAGCAGTAATGCTTTTGAGAAGCATACATCTTTCATTCTTAAGAAGCCTCCAGACTCAGGCAGAAATTTACCAAATGTTTGGCTTGGTTCCCCCTCAGGTGGTGAAACATGATTTTTCACAAACTTACAGAGCAGCACAAGACTGTCCACCAAGCAAGAACATAACCCCAAACGCGTCAGCATATGCAAGTTTTCAAGTCCCAGCATCTCCTCTCCGCAGTTCTAGACAGGAGTGTATGAAGCAGCTCCCGCAGTGAACAAGAGGGCAGTGACTGTTTAATGCTCTCCTCCCACAGCAGGCAGCAATGCAGAAGTCAGATGGAGAGCCAGAAGCCTGGCCTCCCTCGTATGCCTGTGACTGATTCATGTTGATGCATGGAAGAAACCAACAAAATTCTAAAGTAATTATCCTCCAATTAAAGATTAATTAAGTAATAATAATTAAAAGAGAAGGCGAGGCCTGACTCCATACATTGTGGCCATAGCTACACTCACTGAACTCACTAAAAAAAAAAAAGTGGCTCAGCAAAAACATACAGTCCAGGTTCGATGCATGATACTGGATGCTTGGGGATCATGCACTGAGACAACCCAGAGGGATGGTATGGGGAGGGAGGGGGGTTCAGGATGGGGAACACGTGTATACCTATGGCAGATTCATGTTGATGTATGGCAAAACCAATACAATATTATAAAATAATTAACCTCCAATTAAAATAAATACATTTCTATTTTTAAAAAATTTACATTGATAACTGACACACTCTGCCATGTTTTGAGACATTGCAAGTTATCCTCACTTACCCAACCATGCTTAACATTGGAGACAGAGAAAGGGGGATGGGGAAGGCAGTAATGGGCAGCTAAAGGATTTGACTGACTTTTTGGTTTGAGATGTTTCATGACAAGAACTGTCAAGACCAGAGCAAGTCTGTTATTCATCTCCTTTCCCTCAAGGAACATTTCTTTACCGAGTCCCATGCAGTCATTCATTCGATCAGCAAACATTCATTACACGCCAGGTGCTGAGCATGAATAGGAAGAGATGCTCTAAGTCAAAACTAGGGACATCAGCCCTGGTGATTTCCAAGCAAGAGTCCAGACCCTTCAGAGATCTTTTACCTCTGATCTTTTTCCATGTCATTCAAACGAAACCAACACAAAAGTTGCAAAATCCGCCTTCAGGGAGGAACGGTACCATTGCCCCCAGCTGTGCAAGTATAGTGAAAGATACGGACAAGTAGCAGATGGCATTTCATCACTACATGCAAAGTGTCCTGGAGTCTTCAGCTTGCCTCTTTCCAGTTCCTTGAAAGAGGGCTGCTGCCTGGCCTACCACTTGCCCTCAGAGTTGCATCTCCAGCCCTCTCTTTCTTACCACTCACCTTGGCAGAGACATTCCTTGTTTTCAAGCCCTTCTCCAGTTAGCTACATTTCCAATTGCATTTCTCCCTTTCTGAAGAAACTAAGTATGCAGTGATTGGGACGTGTTCTAAAGAGGTTTGCTTTACCAAGAAAAAGTGCTGCAAACTGGTTCCCACAAGGAAATCAGAGTGAGTCACTCAGGAATCTTTGCTTCTGCTTTTCAGGCTGTTAAATGCAACTCATGAGGCACCCCACACAAGGCCATTTGGCTCAGCTGAGGCCTAAGAGCATCAGTCCCTAAACAGCAGATCATGAAGAAATAGCCAAACGGGTCAGCCTGAGTCCCATGCTTCTTGTGGATATAATCTGAGAAAATGAACACTGACAGGATGTCTATTGTATTTCATTTGAGTGTAGTTGGAAAGTAAACAATTAGAGAAATTATTCTAACTCCTCTGCTTCAGCAAACATACAAGAGAGAGAAAAGAGAAACAAAGATAAACATTCACAGCTCTTGTCATTTTTAACACAACACAAAAACTCATGACATGAATATCTACCCAATGGCACATGGCTGAATTGAAAGCTTGGAAACTGAGTGAGAAAGGAACTAGAGGTGCTACCAGTCTAGGAGTGACTGTAGGGCAGAGAAGCAAGCTGAATCTTCTGTTCCGCTTAGCTTGGGAGCGATCATGTTTTAAACAAAGTCGTTAGTGATAAAGCAAAGCACAATGATAGCAGTGAAGCCAGGCTCCAGCAGAGAATGAGGTTTGAGCCTTCACTGATGCTGACTCTGCCCAGACACTACTTCCTTTCTCTTCTCTAAAGTCAAGCAAAAGTCCCCCTCCTCCTTGAAGACTTCATGGGTTTCATCTGCCCATATACATACCCTGTCTTATGAATTCCTAGAGCAGCTCCTCTTTAATTTTTAAATTATAGCATATTTGCTTTACAATGTGTTAGTTTCTGCTCTAAAGCAATGTGAATCAGCTATATGTATACATCTATTATCCGCTCCCTGTAGAGACGCCCTCCTACCCTCACCATCCCTAGGCCATCACAGAGCACAGAACTGAGCTCCCTGTGCTACACAGCAGCTTTCTACTAGCTATGTATTTTACACATGATAATGTATATCAGTTCAGTTCATTTCAGTTGCTCAGTCACATCTGACTCTGCAACCCCATAAATCGCAGCACACCAGGCCTCCCTGTCCATCACCATCTTCCGGAGTTCACTCAGATTCACATCCATCAAGTCTGTGATGCCATCCAGCCATCTCATCCTTGGCCATCCCCTTCTCCTCCTTCTCCCAATCCCTCCCAGCATCAGAGTCTTTTCCAGTGAGTCAACTCTTTGCATCAGGTGGCCAGAGTACTGGAGTTTCAGCTTTAGCATCATTCCTTCCAAAGAAATCCCAGGGTTGATCTCCTTCAGAATGGACTGATTGGATCTCCTTGCAGTCCAAGGGACTCTCAAGAGTCTTCTCCAACACCACAGCTCAAAAGCATCAATTCTTCGGTGCTCAGTCTTCTTCACAGTCCAACTTTCACATCCATACGTGACTACTGGGAAAACCATAGCCTTGACTAGATGGACCTTAGTCGGCAAAGTAATGTCTCTGCTTTTGAATATGCTATTTAGGTTGGTCAAAACTTTCCTTCCAAGGAGTAAGCGTCTTTTAATTTCATGGATTCAGTCACCATCTGCAGTGATTTTGGAGCCCAGAAAAATAAAGTCTGACACTGTTTCCACTGTTTCCCCATCTATTTCCCATGAAGTGATGGGACCAGATGCCATGATCATCATTTTCTTAATGTTGAGCTTTAAGCCAACTTTTTCACTCTCCTCTTTCACTTTCATCAAGAGGCTTTTTAGTTCCTCTTCACTTTCTGCCATAAGAGTGGTATCATCTGCATATATGACCATGCTATTCTCCTAGTTCATCTCACCCTCCTGGACCAGCTACTTTCATGCTTTACAACATGGAGATTTTTCAGATTTTCCTTGACTTTGTTCTCTAGTTGATCCACGTGTTTTCACCTCTAATCTCATGACTGAATTCTGATTCTCTTGGAATAAGAGCTTAGTTTTATTTTTGTATTTTTCTTTTAGCTCTCCTACACAGCCTGGTTTGGAACTGAACTATCAAAAGCCTCTAACGTGTATCTCTCTAGATGATTCTGACAAGTTTTCCTAAGAGTCACCATCCATGGAAGAACCAGGAGAATTGACAGCTTATGTACATTAACTTAGGGGGGAACTTGATTGAGCACATCCACTTGGCCACCTGTTCATCATTCACTTTCAAGTTGAAGTCTTGCATAACATATCAGACCTGGCATTCCTTGGTGTTTCTTCGGTTAGTCGCCCATAACCAAGGCCCATATTCTGAGCAGGTGAACAACACAGTCAGAGAACATCTGATAGTGACAAGCTAATAGCTGCCAACCTCCAGACATGAATGCTTTGTTCATCTTTCAATCAAAGCTGAAGCCCACTTTGCTACTTTCAGGTATGAACACTGGCCCTCAGGTGGAGGGATGCAGAGGGTGGCAAATTTGGTCAGCCACATCTAAATAGAATTTAATCCTCTGGACACCCAGTAGGGCTGCTGAGTAGCCTGTGGATAATACTGTTTTTCTCACACACATTTGCCTCAGCTGAAAAAGTTTGATCCTTTGGTTTAAAAAAAAGGCAAGAAAAGTTATATATGCAAAAAGTTTATGGCAGGTGTTCTAATCAGTGAGGTTTGACATATACAGAATGAGCACCTGTGCTAATTCACTTGGACTGATGTGGTTTCCTGAGACATGGGAATTTCCATGCTAAAACCAGAAAAGTTCTTGACAAACTAGGACCAGTCATGTCCTAGATACCAAGAGTCAGCCTTCAGACCTTCAGCAGACCATGTTGTTGTTCAGTCACTAAGTCATATCTGACTTTTTGCAACCCCATGAACTACAGCATGCCAGGCTTCTCTGTCCTTCACTATCTCCCAGAGTTTGCTACAACTCATGCCCATTGAATCAGTGATGCCATCCAACCATCTCATCCTCTTTCACCCCCTTCTCTTCTTGCCCTCAATCTTTCCCAGCATTGGGATCTGTTCAAATGAGCCAGCTCTTCGCATCAGGTGGCCAAAGTATTGGAGTTTCAGCTTCAACATCAGTCCTTTCAGTGAACACCCAGAACTGATTACTTTTAGGATGGACTGGTTGGATCTCCTTGCAGTCCAAGGGACACTCAAGAGTCTTCTCCAACACCACAGTTCAAAAGCATCAGTTCTTCGCTGTTCAGCTTCCTTTATAGTCCAACTATCACATCCACACATGAGTACTGGAAAAACTATTGGTTATGGGTTTTGGTCTGTCTAGTCATAGCTTTGACGAGATGGACTTTTTAAGGCAAAGTAATGTCTCTGATTTTTAATATGCTCCCTAGATTGGTCATAACTTTTCTTCCAAGGAGTGTCTTTTAATTTTGTGGCTGCAGTGATTTTGAACCCAAGAAAATAAAGCCTCTCACTGTTTTCATTGTTTCTCTGTTTGCATGAAGTGATGGGACGAGATGCCATGATCTTAGTTTTCTGAATGTTGAGTCTTAAGCCAGATTTTTCACTCTCCTCTTTCACTTTCATCAAGAGGCTCTTTAGTTCTTTACTTTCTGCCATAAAGGTAGTTATGGTAGTTATCGATATTTCTCCTGGGAATCTTGATTCCAGCTTGTGCTTCATCAAGCTTGGCATTCCACATGATGTACTATGCTGCTGATGCTAAGATGCTTCAGTTGTGTCCAACTCTGTGTGACCCCATAGACAGCAGCCCACCAGGCTCCTCCACCTATGGGATTCTCCAGGCAAGAACACTGGAGTGGGTTGCCATTGCCTTCTCCATGATGTACTATGCATAGAAGTTAAATAAGCAGGGTGAGAATATACAGCCTTTCCTGATTTGGAAACAGTATTGTTCCACGTCCAGTTCTAACTGTTGCTTCTTGACTTACATACAGATTTCTCAGGAGGCAGGTAAGATGGTCTGGTATTCCCATATCTTTAAGAATTTTCCAGTTTCTTGTGATCCACACAGTCAAAGGCTTTGGCGTAGTCAATAAAGCAAAGTAAATGTTTTTTTCTGGAATTCTCTTGTTTTTTTTCTATAATCCAAAGAATGATGGCAATTTGTTATCTGGTTCCTCTGCCTTTTCTAAATTCAGCTTGAACATCTGGAAGTTCATGGTTCATGTACTGTTGAAGCCTGGCTTGGAGAATTTTGAGCATTACTTTCCTAGTGTGTGAGATGAATGCAATTGTGTGGTAGTTTGAGCATTCTTTGGCATTACCTTTCTTTGGGATTGAAATGAAAACTGACCTTTTCCACTCCTGTGACCACTGCTGAATTTTCCAAATTTGCTGTCATATTAAGTGCAACACTTTCACAACATCATCTTTTAGGATTTGAAATAGTTCAACTGGAATTCCATCACCTCCACTAGCTTTGTTCATAGTGATGCTTCCTAAGGCCCACTTGACTTCACATTCCAGGATGTCTGTCTCGAGGTGAGTGGTCACACCACTGTGGTTATCTGGATCACAAAGATTTTTTTTTTTTGTATAGTTCTTTTTTGTGTTGTTGCCACCTCTTAATATCTTCTGCTTCTGTTAGCTCCATACCATTTATGTCCTTTATTGTGCCCATCTTTGCATGAAGTGTTCCCTTCATATCGCCAATTTTTTTGAAGAGATCTCTAGTCTTTCCCATGCTATTGTTTTCCTCTATTTCTTTGCGTTGATCACTGAGGAAGTCTTTCTTATCTCTCCTTATTATTCTTTGGAACTCTGCATTCAGATGGGTATATCTTTCCTTTTCTCCTTTGCCTTTCATTTTTCTTCTTTTCTCAGCTATTTGCAAGGCCTTCCCAGACAACCATTTCCCCTTTTTGCACTTTTTCTTGAGGATGTTCTTGATCACTGCCTCCTGTACAATGTCATAGACTTCTGTCCACAGTTCTTCAGGCACTCTGTCTATCAGATCTAAATCCCATGAATCTATTTGTCACTTCTACTGTAAAATCATAAGGGATTTGATTTAGATCATCCTTGAATGTTCCAGTGGTTTTCCCTACTTCTTCAATTTAAGTCTGAATTTTGCAATAAGGGGTTCATGACCTGAGCCACAGTCGGCTCCCAGTCTTGTTTTTGCTGACTGTATAGAGCTTCTCCATCTTTGGCTGCAAAGAATATAATCAATCTGATTTCAGTACTGACCATCTGGTGATGTCCATGTTTAGAATCTTGTGTTGTTGGAAGAGGGTGTTTGAAGTGACCAGTGCATTTTCTTGGCAAAACTCAGCCTTTGACCTGCTTAATTTTGTACTCCAAAGCCAAATTTGCCTGTTACTCCGGGTATCTCTTGACTTCCTACTTTTGTATTCCAGTCCCCTGTAATGAAAAGGACATCTTTTGGGGGTGTTAGTTATAGAAGGTCTTATAGGTCTTCATAGAACCATTCAAGTTCAGCTTCTTCAGCATTACTGGTTGAAGCACAGACCTGGATTACTGTGATATTGAATGGCTTGCCTTGGAAAGGAACAGAGATCATTCTGTCGTTTTTGAGACTGCATCCAAGGAGTGCATTTTGGATCGTTTTGTTGACCATGATGGCTACTCCATTTCTTCTAAGGGATTCTTGCCTATAATAGTAGATATAATGGTCATCTGAGTTGAATTCACCAATCCAGTTCATTTTAGTTCACTGATTTCTAAAATGTTGATGTTCACTCTTGCCATCTCCTGTTTGACCACTTCCTGTTTGACCAATCTACCTTGATTCATGGACCTAAAAGTCCAGGTTCCTATGCAATATTGACCTTGGCCCTGAGCAATAGAACTGTCTCCTCTTGCCTACCATTTCTCTTGCATTCCACCGTAAACCCCGCTAGCATTCCACTGTCATAGCTCTGGTCAGATCACTTGTTTGCTTAACACAATAGTCACTTCTCCATTGTACCATGTCCAAGTCCTACACACCCTTCATATCCCAAATGGTGCCTTCCCCATGAAGCATTGTCTTTTTCTATATAAAATAATCCCTTCTTTCTACATGCCTTGGGTCCTTGACTCTTCCCTACTTTACTTAATGTTATTATTTATGTATATTATCTTCCTTTATAAACCGAAGTCCTTGAGAGTAAGAATGGTATGTCATCGACCTTTTTACCCCCACTGAAAATAATTTAAAAAATCAATGAATTAAATTCAAGCAAGGTTTAACCTGAGGCATACTCCTTTGCATGGATGCTGTGGCTTAACTTTTGAAAGTTTTTTCTATATCCCTATGTCTTCCTCCCCATCTTGGTCAACCATAGTCAAAGCCTGAGAGTTGGGGGCAGCCACCCAGACACCATGGCAGGCCAGCAGGGCTCAGCTAAAGGGACTTTGTCCACAGAACTGGAAAACAGAGATTCCTTTGAGATAGAGCCTGAATTTTTTCCCTGTCCTCTGTCTTCACCTTCATAATTAGCACACTTTCCTAACACAGGCACAAAACCATACTTCACTTTGTGCTCTCCTCCACATCCCCCTGGACACTATGGCTCTGAGTTTGTCCTGCTTCCTGACCCAAGATATAAAGAAATGTATTAAACTGTCTCTGCATTTATTTTAACATATGGAAATAAAAGGGCTGACTTAAAGCAGAGATGTCTGGAGGAGGCATTTCTCCTTATCCCTGTCAATTCATCCATCATGGAGCAAACAGTCACGAGTTTACAGAAGAAGAGAATCTGAACTTGTCTGAAGGTGTTCTTTTCTCAGCTCCTCTTTGTTTTCCCCCTCCACAATTGTAGCATTTCCTGGTTTAAATGTTGTGCTGTGCTAGTCACTCAGTAGTGTCTGACTCTTTGCAACCCTATGGACTATAGCCTATCAGGCTCCTCTGTGCATGGAATTTCCCACATAAGAATATTGGAGTGGGATGCCATTTCCTCCGCCATGGGATCTTCCTGATCAAGGGGTCGAACACGTGTCTCCTGCATCTCTTTCATTGCAAGTGATTCTTCACTGTTGAACCAATACCAGGCCTCAAAACCCAGTCATTATGGGAATGGTGAACACAGTCAGAAGAAAGGCCTCTGGCAGGGAAGCACTGGGACCCTTTGGTACAAAGAAGCAAGTCGGTGCAGCTCAAGCCAGAGCTGCAAGACAAGCTGAGTCCCACTCTGTAGCCTTGTTTGTGTCTCCTCTCAGCAACCATCCAGTTCATGCAATAAATGTTCCTCAAGCACTTAACATGTAGCTGCTGTATGGTTACTAGGAGCAATACACAGCATCATTCCAGATAGTTGAGAATGAACATAACACAGGCATGATATGAATGACCGTCAGCATCCTGGAGCAGGATTTGAAGGGCTTCACTGTGCCAGGGTTCACTTCTTTTGTTGCCAGAGTATAGGGAGGTCCAGGGTTTTCAGATGAATGAACAGAGGAGCTGGATGGCAGAAGGGACACCCAGGACCTTCACGGGTCAGATACTTGCCTGCTGGTATGGAAGGAACTGCTTTCATGCCGGTACACAGATAGCAGTTTAGTAACTGACAGGGCCATATCGGGGCCAGCCCACTGGATAGGAGCCTTTGATACCATAATGTACAATAGAGAATTGGGTCTTTCACCCCTGGATCCCACAGTTCAATGTAGGAGACACACAGTGCCATGCTCTGAATGTATCCTGTGATAGACACTCACCTATTAAAATACTAACCTTCAAAGGTGATGGTATTGGTGTTAGTAGGTGGGACTTTTGGGAGGTGATTAGGGTAGGGCTTTTCTGGATAGAGTTAGCACTCATCTAAAAGAGAAGCCTCTGAGTTCTCTAGTCCTTTCACCATGTGAGAACAAAGTGACAAGCGTTCAGCTAGAGAGGGTCCTTTCTTCCTAGTCCTTTCCATCATGTGAGAACAATGTGAGAAGTGTTCAACTAGACAGGATCATTTCTCATCTTTTTTACAACCTGATTGTCCTGGCATCCTGACCTTGGACTTCCAGGCTTCACAACTGTGAGCAATACATGTTTGTAACAGACAGCAATCAGATAATCATAAAAACAAATGTAAGGTCCCAGTTGGGTTAGAGACGATCATATAAAACAGTGTCTGTAAACACTGTTACAAAGATAGGAATCTAAGGCAAGAAGAACAATGCTGGAATGCTACACTACTGGGATTGTAGCAGTTCTATAATACTGGAATCTGACCATTTCAGATGGATACAGGAGGCTCCCCAAGGAAGCAAGTTTTCGGTTAAGATCTGAAGGAAGAATAAGAGTTAGCAAGTCAATGAAGGGATAGAAGAGCATTCAAAACAGAGGGAACAACATGTTCAAAAGTCCTGGGGCACAGAGCACTGAGAGAGGAGAAGAAAAAGTTAAGAGGAAAGAAGAAAGCATAAGGGACCAGTGGTGGGCCTTGAGTTGACCTATCACTAAATGCTTTAAAGCACTGAGGCAGGGACTTCTCTGGTGACCCAAAGAACATGCCACGTTTCCAATGCAGGGGGTCCAGATTCAGTCCTTGGTCAGGGAAACAGATCCCACGTGATGCAACTAAGAGCTCACATGCCACAAAGAAGATCCCACAGGCTGCAAATAAGACCCAGTGCAGTCAAATAAATAAGTTTTAAAAAGCAGTTGAGTGGCATAATCAGATTAACATTTTGAAAAGACTGTTTTCCTAGTCGCCTTGGAAATGGCTGTGCCTGGAGTAGGAGGCTGAGGGTGGACACTTCACTGGCCAACACCAGGGACCCCCTAAGATCCTATCAATATATACGCAGTGTGTTCCTCAGGGCTCTGATCTCATCCTGGGAGAAAAGAGCTCCCTCCATAAGACGAGGCTCTGACAGCTTCCTCCTATCAGTGAAAATTGAGTGCAATAGGGAGAAAAACATATAGCAGTTTAAAGAATGACATGCTCTCAACCTCTTCCTTAATTGCTATAAACTATCATTTATTTAGCACACACCCCAAGGGCCAAGTGCCTGACTAATCATTGCTGCCCATTGCCTTCTTAATGTTCAGGCTGATCCAGCAAGATAGACATATCAACTCCATTTTACAAGGTGGGCATTCATACTCAGGGAGTTAACTTGCCAAGGAGTCAACATTCATGTCTTTCCGATTCTTGCTCTTTTGTTTTTAACCCAATACTGGTTATTAAATGTAAATATGTGGTTGGTTCCATGGTATGTGCTATGCTTCAAAAGATACTGTCTTACGCAAAAACAGTGCAGTCTGACGGAGAGGGGATCATAAGCACATACATACATTTAGGCAACTAAATATAACACAATTAAAATCATACAGAATTTGTTCTTCGTGAAAGAGTGGTGACTGTCTATATTTAGTAGTATTGCATTTGGCCCAGCATCTCTATGAGGAAGGAATGAACCAAGTTGAAAGCCAACTTTACTGAGTGACAGTTGTGTGCCAGGTATTGAGCTAAGTGCTTTCAGCATATTAACTCAATGAAATCCTCATACCAAGTTCACCAGGAAGGCAACACCGTTGTCTATATTTTGCAGATGGAGAAAGTGGGGTGCATATCAGTCAAAAAAAAAGAATCCCCAGGATCATAAGTAAGAATCACCAGAAGATAAATAACTTGCGAAGGGAGAGTAAACTAATACTGATGATGGCTGACTTTCAATCTACAGGAAACTGGAGATAGATTCTAAAATGGAAAACCAAACTCTGTGCTGATGTAAGACCCAGAGCATTAAAACTGACCCTAAACACCCCAACCACAGGAGTCTGACTGCAAAACAGGTTAGCTTCCCAGAGCCAGGCTCTATGGGCAAACTGTTCCTACTTCTTGGAGTTGTTTTGACATTAAAATGTGAAAGTTCTTAAAATAAGGAGGAGGGTAGAGACTCCAAGGAATGTTAAAATAATTTGTGGCAAAACAGAGAAAGTTAAACATTCATTAAGGGGTTTTCATTTCAAATGATCGTTTTACCATATCAATGTCTAAATTGGGGAGCAGGGACAAGAGGAAGAAACTCTTACTTAATCCCTTTCCTGAACTGCCCACAGAGAATGCTCAGCAGAGATCCATGGAGGTTTCAAGCCCCTCCTGTAGAAGCTGGGGTCCCCGGATGCAGAGGCCCTACACAGGTCTCCCTGGCTGCCTGTTCACCTAACCAGAGCCAAGCCAGCTTCGCCAACTGTCAGCACACCAACAAAAACAGAGAAAGTTAAACATTCATTAAGGGGTTTTCATTTCAAATGATCGTTTTACCATATCAATGTCTAAATTGGGGAGCAGGGACAAGAGGAAGAAACTCTTACTTAATCCCTTTCCTGAACTGCCCACAGAGAATGCTCAGCAGAGATCCATGGAGGTTTCAAGCCCCTCCTGTAGAAGCTGGGGTCCCCGGATGCAGAGGCCCTACACAGGTCTCCCTGGCTGCCTGTTCACCTAACCAGAGCCAAGCCAGCTTCGCCAACTGTCAGCACACCAACATTGGCTGTCTCCAGTACTTACTTAGGGATCCTATGCATATATCTTCTCCCAGAGGCAGAGCTTTGCTCTGGATTATATCTTCATTATTTCACCCTTAAGTGCAAAAATTGAATGTTGGGCTCCCACATCCTAGGACATATCTGGAACCCAACCCAGCAGATATCCATAAATTAAGTAATGTCCAGTCCAGCCTCAAATATAAGCTGTAATTTCCAGACACCTGGAGGGTGTGTATGTCTACGGAACAATCTAGAATGAACACCCTCTGCTCTGGCTTTCAGATCTATGTTGCTCATCGGAGCTCTTTCCACTCCTTTGCGCTAGAGGTACTGGTAGCCCCACAGCTGAATTCATCCTCTTATTCACTGCCTTCAGAGCAGACTTTCTGCTGGTTTCCTGGGTGAACGCTCAACATTCTCAATATACTCAAAGGCTTGCCTACCCTTGATTAATTTATTCATTCATATATCTCACCGTGAATTTATCAGCTATTCTTTGAATGTTTATGTACCAGGCATGGAACTAGATACACTGATAGTACATCAATGAGCAAGCAGTCACCAGAATTTTAGCCTCCAGATTTATTCAATTTTCATTATGATTGCATCTTGACATGCTGCCCAGCAGTAAACTGATTAGAGTACATCACTACATCAGCACCGATTGCTGTGTCCATGCCCTGGAAGTTTGTTTGGAGCAGAATGCTTGCAGAAAAGCAAGCCTCACAAGACTCAGAGACTCCTGGGGTACTGTCACCTGAAAAGTGGTGTCAGCAGACCCAAGATGAGAAAACAGAAACCCAGAAAATAAAATACAAATGCCCCACCAAACTCTGCTGTAATGGATAGGCCACATCCTCACTCACTCAAAAGAACCAGCTGTGGAATGATGTGGTATCATGCTGGGTACCAGAGGCTACAAAACACCCAAAGGTTAGTTTCCCACACTCAAGCCACTCACCACAAAGGGAGCCACAGATGCATGAAAATTTGAATTACAGAACAAGTGATTCATTAAAGTCATCTCTCACGTGACTCACTGCAATAATTTTCTCATTTCCCTCTTGCCTCAGATCCCCCTTGCTAGCTACTTTGGCCTCCCTCAACTCTAATTCATTCTCCACATCCTGGCTAGGATTATTTATAAAACACCTCCCTGGAAAACTACCTGCAAAGGTAGTTCTCAAACTACCATTCAAGAGGCCCGGAGGTCAATCTGAGCCTCCGTATTTACCAAATCAGGATTTCTACAGGTAGGGTCTTGGACACTGCACATTAAACATTAGAATAATTCTCATTCACAGTTACCTCTAGTTACTCATTAGTAATTCTAATTTCCAGTTTGAAAGCTAGCCCATGGATAGAAAAGTTGTTGATGGGGCTGGATGTCCTTCATAAACGATCCTAGCCTACCTTTCCAATCTCATTTGAGGCCATTATAATACCCCATGCTTTATGTCTTAGTAACATAGATATACTCCCTGAACAAGCTAGAAATTTTCCATCTCCTGCGCCATTTTCATGCAAATCCTTCTGCCTGGAGTTCCCAATTCTCCTCTCAAAGTCAAATCTCTACTAGTCTGCGTGCATGGGTGCACGTGTGCGTGCACCCATGCACACACACTCCACTTGGAAAATTCTTAATCACCTATTAAAAACCAGGACAGGAACTTATGGTGGTCCAGTGGCTAAGACTCTGTGCTCTCAATGTGGGGGTTCGATTCTTGCTTTGAGAACAAGATCCCACATGCTGCAACTAAGATCCAGCACAGACAAATAAATAAGTAAACATTTAAAAGCCAGAACAAATATCATGATCTTGTTATCTTATGGGCCCTTCAGCTTCCTGTAAAATGCACTCTTGTCTTACTGTGTCCCACAGCACTGTACGCTTTCTATTTTCCTTCACCAGTCCCGTGTATTGCACTATTGAATTTGTGTCAAGCGGCTGCCCTCCCTGTTCATATACACCCACATGCATTTACTTCTTGACGTTTTGGGGGGTATGGACCGTTCCTTATCCATGTCTAAATTCCAAGTGCCCAACACTTAACTGCTCAACAAATACTATATTAAACTGAGGCTATTCAAATTTTACAGATGAAACATGTAACATCTTTCCTTACCCATGGCTAACTTTTAAAAAAATATTTACTTCTTCCTCTCCTCTCTAAGGAAATCATATGGAACTAAATCTTCCAATTCATGAGCAAAGAATTTATTTAACTCCACCTACTTAGGTCTTCTTTAATTTCTGTCAGTAAGTTTTTTTAAAAACCCTGCTTAGAGGTTTTGTATCTCTTTTCTTACATCTACTTTTAGGTATTGAATGTTTTTGATATTTTTAAACTGTTTTATACATTTTAAGACATGCAGAAATGCACCTAATTTTTGTATATTGCCCTTGTATTCAGTCACTGAAATTTAATATTAGTTTTAATAGTTTTCTGTAGATTTATTAAATCCTCTCTCTATAAAAATAATACCAGTTTATTTCTTTTCCAATTCTTATACTTTTATTTTTCTTGACTCATTGCACTGGTGACTTCTAGTACAATGTTGAACCAAAATGGTGATAAATGAACCACAGCACTGTACGCTTTCTATTTTCCTTCACCAGTCCCGTGTATTGCACTATTGAATTTGTGTCAAGCGGCTGCCCTCCCTGTTCATATACACCCACATGCATTTACTTCTTGACGTTTTGGGGGGTATGGACCGTTCCTTATCCATGTCTAAATTCCAAGTGCCCAACACTTAACTGCTCAACAAATACTATATTAAACTGAGGCTATTCAAATTTTACAGATGAAACATGTAACATCTTTCCTTACCCATGGCTAACTTTTAAAAAAATATTTACTTCTTCCTCTCCTCTCTAAGGAAATCATATGGAACTAAATCTTCCAATTCATGAGCAAAGAATTTATTTAACTCCACCTACTTAGGTCTTCTTTAATTTCTGTCAGTAAGTTTTTTTAAAAACCCTGCTTAGAGGTTTTGTATCTCTTTTCTTACATCTACTTTTAGGTATTGAATGTTTTTGATATTTTTAAACTGTTTTATACATTTTAAGACATGCAGAAATGCACCTAATTTTTGTATATTGCCCTTGTATTCAGTCACTGAAATTTAATATTAGTTTTAATAGTTTTCTGTAGATTTATTAAATCCTCTCTCTATAAAAATAATACCAGTTTATTTCTTTTCCAATTCTTATACTTTTATTTTTCTTGACTCATTGCACTGGTGACTTCTAGTACAATGTTGAACCAAAATGGTGATAAATGATGTCATTATTTTATTCCCCATGCTACATAGACTATGCCTTAATATTTCATAATTATATAATATTTCCCATCACTATGTAAAAGCTGAGTCTTTTTAAACTTATGTTACCCAGGAATGGGTGTTGAATTTTATCTAATTTTATCCATATCCACTGATATGATTATATAGCTTTTTCTCCTTTGTAATGTTTATGTGGTAAATATGTTAATTTCACGGAGAAGGCGATGACAACCCAATCCAGTACTCTTGCCTGGGAAATCACATGGGCAGAGGAGCCTGGTGGGCTGCAGTCCATGGAGTCCCTAGAGTCAGACACGACTGAGCAACTGCACTTTCACTTTTCACTTTCATGCATTGGAGAAGGAAATGGCAACCCACTCCAGTGTTCTTGCCTGGAGAATCCCAGTGACGGGAGCCTGGTGGGCTGCCGTCTATGGGGTCACACAGAGTCAGACACGACTGAAGCGACTTAGCAGCAGCAGCAGCAGAGAAGACATAGGATGACTTTGAAAAACAAAGCAACACAGCTGAAATAAAGGAAAATTAAACACATTTGGGGACCAACTCCATAAGAGTTGGGTTTGACTATGAGTCTAAACAAAACCTCAAACATTAGGGTAGAGAGATTTGCTTGGACTGATTTATTAAAAGGTGAAGTCTTAACCCATGAAATAGTACAATTGCCTAAATGAATAAAATAAAATTCATATAAAATATTAGAAGGTTGAAGTTATATTAGTGATTTTAAAAATCTCCTTCTGACTTCTTTGATAAATAATGTGCTTTTGATGTTAAAACTAGCAAAACCTCAAAAGTTGATGTGAACACTCTTCTAGTTTAAGATTGGAGAAGGCAATGGCACCCCACTCCAGCACTCTTGCCTGAAGAATCCCAGGGACAGGGGAGCCTGGTGGGCTGCCATCTATGGGGTCGCAAAGAGTCGAACATGACTGAAACAGCAGCAGTAGCAGCAGCATGTTAATTTCAAGTATTAAGCCAATCTTTCACACCTAAAATAAACTTAAGTTGGTCATGATACAAAATTATTTTCATAGATCACCAGATTCATTCTCCTACTTATCATTTTTATATCCATGAGCGTGAGAGAGCTAGCCTGCAAAATTGATTTTCTTATAGCATCTTTGTCAAGTTTTGATACAAATTTTTCTGGACTCATGGAAAAGGTTGACAAATGTTCTGCCTTTTCTTCTCTGGAAACTCTGTGATCCAGCCTTCTTTATTTTAACCAGAAATGGAAATTTCTCCCCTGTTCTTCTCCTACAAACACTTTATCTTTGAGGGGAAAACATACTGAACAATAAAAAGGTAAGTTGGCTTAAATAATACCAACTTCAAGGACCTGGAACACTCTTAAAAACTTGACTCAGTACCACCTCTGCATTGTAAGCTACACAAATTATTTCTGTGTAAGTATACTTTATCCTTAATATCAATGTGTAAATAGACTTCAAATCTATCACTGTATTTTATTATAAATATTCTTATGTCATGTCATCATATTCATTGCCTCTTTTGACAAGTACACAAACCCTTGAGTAACGTGAGATGGACACACAACATTTAATCCTGCTGTACTATAGTCAAGCAGACCTTCAATATAGACTAATGGTATTCTGACCATATATAGAATTACTTTATGCTTTGAGTCAACTGATTTCCGTATAAATGCAGACTAATACTCAGTTTTTAATGAACATTAATTCTTTCAGATATTGTTGCCATTGTTACTTGCTTGGTAAGTATGCTTTGCTGCTTCTCTTCTGTTAGTGCAAAGCAAAATTTTAGAATATAGTTATTCATGCTGCTGCTGCTGCTAAGTCACATCAGTCATGTCCAACTTTGTGTGACCCTATAGATGGCAGCCCACCAGGCTCCCCCGTCCCTGGGCTTCTTCAGGCAAGAACACTGGAATGGGTTGCCATTTCCTTCTCCAATGCATAAAAGTGAAAAGTGAAAGTGAAATCACTCAGTTGTGTCCGACGCTCAGCGACCTCATGGACTGCAGTCTACCAGGCTCCTCCATCCATGGGATTTTCCAGGCAAGAGTACTGGAGTGGGGTGCCATTGCCTCTCCATAGTTATTCATAGTCCCTGCAATGAAAAATTAATCAACAAACTCTTTCTTATTGAATTTGTTAATGAATTAATAATGAATGACTGCAAGAAGATCAAACCAGTCAATCCTAAAGGAAATCAACCCTGGATATTCATTGGAAGGACTGATGCTGAAGCTGAAACTACAATACTTTGTTCACATGATGAGAAGAAATGACTCATTGGAAAAAACCCTGATACTGGGGAAGATTGAAGGCAGGAGGAGAAGGAAACAACAGAGGATGAGATGGCTGGATGGCATCACTGACTCGATGGACATGAGTTTGAGAAAGCTCCATGATATGGTGAAGGACAGGGAAGCCTGGCATTCTGCAGTCCCTGGGGTTGCAAAGAATCAGGCACAAATGAGCAACTGAACAACAGCAATAATGAATGACTAGAAAGCTGCCCATTCTCAAAAGTCAAGAGTTAGAAAACTACAGTTTGTAAGCCAAGTTTACTCACTCTCTGATTGTTAAAAAAAAATGGGGATTAGACACAGCCACATTAATTTGTTTATATACATTCTCTTTTGGAATTGAATTTCTTCAGTTTTTAGACTTGAATAGTTGCAACAGAGACCATATGGCCCCTAAATATGGTCTAAATATTTATTATCTATAATAGTAAACAATGCAAAATATTTACTGTCTGGTCTTACAGGAAAAGTGTTCCAACCTCTGCTCTAAAATGGTATTCTCTAAATAATTGGAGAGTGGCCAGAGTGCATCTACCACAGGGAGGTCTATGCAAATATAATCTTCCAATTTATTGTTAAAAGAATAAAGGAGAATATCAGAGGTGGAGATGCTGGTGACAAGTAAAGATTCTGAAATTTTTCGTGAGGTGGCATGGTCAAGTGTGCTTGTCAAGGTCACAGGGTGAGGGCTTCGTCTCTTTAACCAACACTCATTTCTGCATCACATTGCTGTCCAGCTTTTCTCCTTCTCAGAGGCTTTGGTCAAGTTGTTTGTTTGTTTTTTCTGAATTTCAGGATTTTCATTGCCTCTTTTTTAAATAACAGGATTTCACTGAACTAAAATAAAAGAGTGACCCAGGCAAGGAATGTGGAATGTTAAGATGACTGTGGTGAGATGTCTGGAGTATAAGAAAGAGCTTCTCATATAAGTCTTTCTTATTAAAATGAAGAATCCCTGATTCATGAGCCAAATTGGTCAACAATTCAACGTGTAGCCAAATGGAAATTCTACAATGCAGTAAAATGCCTAAGTAACATTTGTTTCAATTTCCATTATCCTTCTTCTCCGTTAAGAAGGAAATCCTTTTAGTACGAATTCTAGTGTCTATGTTTTCATAACATATAAGTAATTTGCAGAAACCTCAAACTTACTATTTAAACATAAAAATGAAGTAATGCTATTCATTCTCGCACATGACATGGTACACATAAAGTATCAAGATGTTATAAGAAACAAATGGTAAAATCAGAATCTATTCTGGAAAATAAAAAGCAAGTGATTCCATCAGTTTTCTGGTACCCAAAAGGCTAACCAATTAATTAATCCTATTTTTTGTGGCAAATGGTGTGGGTTGTTTGGATTTTTTTCCTGGATTCTTCATGTGATGTTTTTCTAGTCCTTATGTTAAACTGAATAACAGATTTTTAGTAATGCACTATATAGTCCCCAAATCCAGTATATGTATGAGCACAAGAATAGAAAACTATTAGGCAAATGAATAGAGAATAATCCATCATAAATTAATCCATAGAGTCAGATAATATTACCAAGTAACTATTGCTTTCTGAATACTATATTAGTGATGTTAGGAAAAAAAGCACAAAGACTAGCC
>SJYC01025766.1:0-16710 GCA_006408675.1 Madoqua kirkii | reverse complement strand
ATATTATCAATATGACTATATTACCCTAGGCAATCTATAGATTCAATGCAATCCCTATCAAAATACCAATGATGTTTTTCACAGATGAGAACAAATATTTTTTAAATTGTACTAAAACAAAAAATGCCAAATTTCCTGGAGAAAAAAGCCTTGAGGGAAAAGAGAGAACAAAGCCAGAGGTATCATACTGCTGGCGTCAAGAATATATTACAAAGTTTACTAATCAAAATAGTATGGCACTGGCACACACATACACACACATAAAACCAGATACATAGGTCAGTGGAAGAGAACAGAGAGCTCAGAAATAAACCCACGCATTTATGGCTCAGTTCAGTTCAGCTCAGTTCAGTCACTAAGTCATGTCCGACTATTTGTGACCCCATGGACTGCAGCATGCCAGGCTTCCCTATCTATCACCAACTACTGGATTTTACTCAAACTCATGTCCACTGAGTTGGTGATGCCATCCAACCATCTCATCCTCTGTCGTCCCCTTCTCCTCCTGCCTTCACTCTTTCCCAGTATCAGAATCTTTTCAAATGAGTCAGCTCTTTGCATCAGTGGCCAAAGTATTGGAGTTTCAGCTTCAACATCACTCCTTCCAATGAACATTCAGGACTGAACTCCTTTAGGATGGACTAGTTGAATCTCCTGGCGGTCCAAGGTACTCCCAAGAGACTTCTCCAACACCACAGTTCAAAAGCATCAATTATTCGGTGCTCAGCTTTCTTCACAGTCCAACTCTCACATCCATACATGCAAAAACCATAGCCTTGATTAAATGGACTTTCATTGGCAATGTCTCTGCTTTTTAATATGCTGTCTAGGTTGGTCATAACTTTTCTTCCAAGGAGTAAATGTCTCTTTATTTCAAGGCTGAAGTCACCATCTGTAGTGATTCTGAAGCCCCTCAAAATTAAGTCTGACACTGTATCCATCTATTTGGTATGAAATGATGAGACTGATGCCATGATCTTTGTTTTCTGAATGTTGAGTTTTAAGCCAACTTTTTCACTCTCCTCTTTCACTTTCATCAAGGGGCTCTTCAGTTCTTCTTCACTTTCTGCCATAAGAGTGGTGTCATCTGCATATCTGAGGTTATTGATATTTCTCCTGGGAATCATGATTCCACCTTGTGCTTCCTCCAGCCCAGCATTTCTCATGATGTACTCTGCATAGAAGTTAAATAAGCAGGGTGACAGTATACAGCCTTGATGTACTCCTTTTCCTGTTTGGAACCAGTCTGTTGTTCCATGTCCAGCTCTAACTGTTCCTTCCTGACCTGCATACAGATTTTTCAAGAGACAGGTCAGGTGGTCTGGTATTCCCATCTCTTTCAGAATTTTCCACAGTTTGTTGTTATCCACACAGTCAAAGGCTTTGGCATAGTCAATAAAGCAGAAATAGATATTTTTCTGAAACTCTTGCTTTTTCAATGATCCAACGGATTTTGGCAATTTGATCTCTAGTTCCTCTGCCTTTTCTAAAACCAGCTTGAACATCTGAAGTTCATAGTTCACATGTTTTTGAAGCCTGGCTTGGGGAATTTTGAGCATTAGTTTGCTAGTGTGTGAGATGAATGCAATTGTGTGGTAGTTTGAGAATTCTTTGGCGCTGCTTTCTTAGAGATTGGAAAGAAAACTGACCTTTACCAGTCCTATGGCCACTGCTGACTTTTCCAAATTTGCTGGCATATTGAGTGCAACACTTTTACAACATCATCTTTTAGGATTTGTAAGATCTCAACCGGAATTCTATCACCTCCACTAGCTTTGTTCATAGCGATGCTTTCTAAGGCCCACTTCACTTCACATTCCAGGAAGTCTAGCTCTACATGAGTGATCACACCATTTTGATTATCTTGGTTGTGAAGATCTTTTTTGTACAGTTCTTCTGTGCATTCTTGCCACCTCTTCTTAATATCTTCTGCTTCTGTTAGGTCTATACCATTTCTGTCCTTTATCGAGCCCATCTTTGCATGAAATGTTCCCTTGGTATCTCTAATTTTCTTAAAGAGATCTCTAGTCTTTCCCATTTTATTGTTTTCCTCTACTTCTTTGCACTGATTGCTAAGGAAGGTTTCCTTATCTCTCCTTGCTATTCTTTGGAACTCTGCATTCAAATGGGTATATTTTTTCCTTTTCTCATTTGCTTTTTGCTTCTCTTCTTTTCATAGCTATTTTTAAGGCCTTCTCAGACAGCCATTTTGCTTTTTTGCATCTCTTTTTCTTGGGGATGGTCTTGCTCCCTGTCTCCTATACAGTGTCACAAACCTCTGTTCATAGTTCATCAGGCACTCTGTCTGTCAAATCTAGTCCCTTAAATCTATTTGTCACTTCCACTGTACAATCGTTAGGGATTTGATTTAGGTCATACCTGAATGGTCAAGTGGTTTTCCCTACTTTCTTCAATTTGAGTCTGAATTTGGCAATAAGGAGTTCATGTTCTGAGCTACAATCAGCTCCTGGTCTTATTTTTGCTGACTCTATAGAGCTTCTCCATCTTTGGCTGCAAAGAATATAATCAATCTGATTTCATTGTTGACCATCTGGTGATGTCCATGTGTAGAGTCTTCTCTTGTGTTGTTGGAAGAGGGTGTTTGCTATGACCAGTGCATTCTCTTGGCAGGACTCTATTAGCCTTTGCCCTGCTTCATTCTGTACTCTTAAGGTCAAATTTGCCTATTACTCCAGGTGTTTCTTGACTTCTACTTTTGCATTCCAGTCCCCTATAATGAAAAGGACATCTTTTTTGTGTGTTTTAATTCTAGAAGTTCTTATAGGTCTTCATAGAGCCGTTCAACTTCTGCTTCTTCAGCATTACTGGTCGGGCATAGACTTGAATTACCATGATAATGAATGGTTTGCCTTGGAAACAAACAGAGATCATTTTGTTGTTTTTGAGACTACATTCAAGTACTACATTTCAGACTCTTTTGTTGACTATGATGGCTACTCCATTTCTTCTAAGGATTCTTGCCCACAGTAATAGATACAATGGTCATCTGGGTTAAATTCACCCATTTCAGTCCATTTTAGTTTGCTGATTCCTAAAATGTCAATGTTCACTCTTGCCATCTTCTATTTGACCACTGCCAATTTGCCTTGATTTATGGACCTAACATTCCAAGTTCCTATGCAATATTGCTCTTTGCAGCATCAGATCTTACATCCATCACCAGTCACATCCATAACTGGGTATTGTTTTTGCTTTGTTCTGTCTCTTCATTCTTTCTGGAGTTATTTCTCTACTGATCTCCAGTAGCAGTTTAGGCACCTACCAATCCGGGGAGTTCATCTTTTAGTGTTCTATCTTTTTGGTGTTTCATATTGTTCATGGGGTTCTCAAGGTAGGAATACTGAAGTGATTTGCCATTTCCTTCTCCAGTGGACCACATTTTGTCAGAACTCTACACCATGATCTGTCCATCTTGGTGGCCCTACAGGGCATGGCTCATAGTTTCACTGAGTTAGACAAGGCTGTGGTCCATGTGATTAGATTGGTTAGTCTTCTGTGATGGTGGTTTTCAATCTATCTGCCCTCTGATGGAGAAGGATAAAAGGCTTATGAAAGCTTCCTGATGGGATAGACAGACTGAGGATGATACTGGGTCTTCTTCTGATGAGCAGGGCCATGCTCAGTAAACCTTTAATCCAATTTTCTGTTGACGGGTGGAGCTGTGTTCCCTCCCTATTTACCTGGGGCCAAACTATGGTGGAGGTAATGAAGATAATGGTGACCTCCCTCAAAAGACCCCAGGCATGTACTGCTACAGTCCATGCCCCTAGCCCTGCTACAGGCCACCACCGACTCACGCCTTCACTGGAGACCCCCAGACATCCACAAGCAAGTCTCCTATGGGGTCACTGTTCCTTTCTCCTGGGTCCTGTGGCACAAGGTTCTGTTGTGCCCTCCAAGAGTCTATTTCCCAGTCCTATGTAAGTTCTGGCAGCTCTATAGTGGGGTTAATGGCAACCTCCTCCAAGAGGACTTATGCCATACCCACACTCAGAGCCCCTATTCCTGTGGCAAACCACTGCCCACCCGTACCTCCACAGGAGATGCTCAAACAGTTTTGTCTCAGTCTCTGTGGGGTCCCTGGGTCCTGTGCACACAAGGTTTGTTTGAGCCCTCTGAGCATCTCTGGCGGAAAAGGAGTTTGATTCTAAATGCAAGTTCACCCCTCCTACCATCTCACCGGGGCCTCTGCTTTGTCCTTGGACATGGGGCATCTCCTCACAGTCGCTCCAGTGCCTACCATCTTACTGGGGTTTTTCTGACCTTGGACGTGGGGTAACTCCACACAGCCACTCCAGCACCCCCAGCTGCCACTGCATAAGCTGCACTTATGGCTCTGAGCCTGTAAAGTTGTATCCAACTTTCTGTGACCCCATGGGCTGTAGCCTAGCCTACCAGGCTCCTCTGCCCATGGAACTTCTCAGGCAAGAACACTGGAGTGGGTTGCCATTTCCTTCTCCAGGGGCCTTTTTCCCCCACCCAGGGATCGAACCCAGGTCTCCAGCATTGCAGGCAGATGCTCCTCTGTCTGAGCCACCACTAATCTAGCACAAAAGCAGCAAGAATTTACAGGATTAAAAAGACAGTCTCTTCAATAAGTGATATTGGGGAAATTGAATTGCTACATGTAAAGGAATGAAATTTGAACATTTTCTCTCACAAGTTTATTTTCAAAAATAAATTCAAAATGGAGTAAAGCCCTAAATGTAAGATGTGAAACCACAAATCTCCTAGAGGACAATATAAAAACACTCTTTGACATAAATCATAGCAATTTTTTTTTTGGATCTACCTCCTAAGGCAAAAGAAACAAAAGCAAAAAATAAACAAATGGGAAACATTTGACACAGCATTTTACACAGCAAAGGAAACCATTGACAGAAAAAAAAAAAGACAACGTATGGAATGAAGAAAATATTTTCAAATGATAGGACTAATAAGGAGTTAATATCCAAAATAATGAGCTCACACAACTCAATATTTAAAAACAACAAACAATCTGATTTTTTAAATGAGTAGAAGACCTGAATAGATACTTTTCCCAAGAAGATACACAGTTCGCCAACAGGCATGTGAAAAGATAGTCAACATCACTAATCATCAGAGAAATGCAAATCAAAACCATAATGATGTATTATCAATCATCTATCAACCATCTACCACCAAAATGTCTACAGATAGCAAATTTTGGATGTGGAATAAAGGTAGCTGTAGTACACTGTTGATGGGAATGTAAATTGACAGAGCCAGGAAGGAGAGCAGTATAAAGTTTCCTTTAAAAACTAAAACTAGAACTACCATATGATCTAGAAATTCTACTCTTGGATATATACTCAGGAAAAAAATGAAAATGCTAATCTGAAAAGACACAGGAAATGCTTATAGCTGCATTATTTACAATAGCCAAGCCATAGACGTGTCTATCACCTGATGAATGACAAAGAAGAAATACGATATGCATATGTGTATATATATATATATGTGTATATCTGTATGTATGTGCTTCCCTGCTGGCTCAGACAGTAAAGAATTCACCTGCTATGCAGGAGACCTGGGTTTGATCCCTGGGTTGGGAAGATCCCTTGGAGAAGGAAATGGCAACCCACTCTAGTATTCTTGCCTGGAGAATCCCCATGGGTAGAGGAGCCTGGCTGTCTACAGTCCATGGGGTCACAAAGAGTCCAACATGACTGAGCAACTAAACACTGCACAACACACACATATGTATATATAAAATAAAAGCCAATCAGCCACTAAAAAATAAGGAAATTATGCCATTGCAACAGCATGGATGGACTTGGAGGTTATTATGCTTAAGTCTGATGGAGGAAGACAAATACTGCACGTTATTACCTATTTGTGGAATCTAAAAACTTTTTCAGAAAAGAATGAATATAACAAAACAGAAACAGACTCACAGGTATAGAGAAAAACTATTGGTTACCAGTGGGCAGAGAGAAGGCAAAGAGCGATATCAGGGGTAGATTAAGAGATTCTAACTACTATGTATAAAATAAATAAGCAACAAGCATATCTTATACAGCTGAAGGAAATGTAGTGCTTGTTTTTTAGCAACTTTAAATGGAGTAAATATTAAATCACTATGATGTAATCAGAAACTAATATGGTAAATCAACTATACTTCAATTAAAATTTAATAAATAAAAAACAATAGAGAACATTACACAATGCAGATTGCACAAAAGAGATGATAAGGGTACATTTATTTGTGCACATCTGTGTGCTTTCACATTCAGACCACCTCTGGAAAAATTACATGAGGCAAATATATATATAATTATATAGTTATGAGATGGTTAGCATGAGTCAGGAAACTGGGATACTACGGGATGGGTTGTGAGAAGACTGTGTTTTACTATATATTCTTTTACTCATTCTGAATTTTGGTTCAGAGATGCATATTACCAAAAAAATAATTTTATATAAACAAAATTGGCAAATGTTTTCCTATTATAATTTCAGGTTACCTTCAGTTCAGTCACTCAGTTGTGTCCAACTCTTTGTGACCCCATGAATCGCAGTATGCCAGGCCTCCCTGTCTATCACCAACTTTCAGAGTTTACTCAAACTCATGTCTGAGTCGGTCATGCCATCCAGCCATCTCATCCTCTGTCGTCCCCTTCTCCTCCTGCCCCCCAATCCGTCCCAGCATCAGAGTCTTTTCCAATGAGTCAACTCTTCACATGAGGCGGCCAAAGTATTGGAGTTTCAGCTTTAGCATCAGTCCTTCCAATGAATACCCAGAACTGATCTCCTTTAAAACGGACTGGTTGGATCTCCTTGTAGTCCAAGGGACTCTCAAGAGTCTTCTCCAACACCACAGTTCAAAAGCATCAGTTCTTCAGTGCTCAGCTTTCTTCACACTCCAACTCTTACATACATACATGACTACTGGAAAAACCATAGCCTTGACTAGATGGACCTTTGTTGGCAAAGTAATGTCTCTGCTTTTGAATATACTCTCTAGGTTGGTCATAACTTTTCTTCCAAGGAGTAAGCGTCTTTTATTTTAATTTCATGGCTGCAGTCACCATCTGCAGTGATTTTGGAGCCCCAAAAAATAAAGTCTGACATTGTTTCTCCATCTATTTCCCATGAAGTGATAGGACCAGATGCCATGATCTTAATTTTCTGAATGTTGAGCTTTAAGCCAACTTTTTCACTCCCCTCTTCCACTTTCATCAAGAGGCTCTTTAGTTCCTCTTCACTTTCTGCCATAAGGGTGGTGTCATCTGCATATCTGATGTTACTGATATTTCTCTTGGCAATCTTATTCCAGCTTGTACTTCTTCCAGCCCAGCGTTTCTCATGATGTACTCTGCATAGAAGTTAAATAAGCAGGGTGACAATATACAGCCTTGACGTACTCCTTTTCCTATTTGGAACCAGTCTGTTGTTTCATCTCCAGTTCTAACTGTTGCTTCCTGACCTGCATTTAGGTTTCTCAAGAGGCAGGTCAGGTGGTCTGGTATTCCCATCTCTTTCAGAATTTTCCACAGTTTATTGTAATCCACACAGTCGAAGGCTTTGGCCTAGTCAATAAAGCAGAAATAGATGTTTTTCTGGAACTCTCTTGGTTTCTCCATGATCCAGTAGATGTTGGCAATTTGATCTCTGGTTCCTGTGTCTTTTCTAAAACCAGCTTGAACATCTGGAAGTTCACAGTTCACGTATTGCTAAAGCCTGGCTTGGAGAATTTTGAGCATTATTTTACTAGAGTGTGAAATGAGTGCAATTGTGTGGTAATCTGAGCATTCTTTAGCATTCCTTTCTTTGGGATTGGAATGAAAACTGACCTTTTCCAGACCTGTGGCCATTGCTGACTCTTCCAAATTTGCTGGCATATTGAGTGCAGCACTTTCACAGCATCATCTTTTAGTATCTGAAATAGCTCAACTGGAATTCCATCACTTCCACTAGCTTTGTTTGTAGTGATGCTTTCTAAGGCCCACTTGACTTCACATTCCAGGATGTCTGACTCTAGGTGAGTGATCACAGCATCGTGATTATCTTGGTCGTGAAGATCTTTTTTGTACAGTTCTGTGTGTTGTTATCACCTCTTCTTAATATCTTCTGCCTCTATTAGGTTCATACAATTTCTGTCCTTTATCGAACCCATCTTTGCATGAAATTTGCAGGTTACCTTACAGACCATGAATAATCAGAACACTTGGAAAATTTCACAACTAATAAAAAATGTTATTACATTTTCTCTTTCAGAAAATCTAAAACAGTTCTTAGTTTCCATGATGATCTCCTTTGTTTCCATTCTGGAATGCTGACTTCTTTTGAATAGTTAAGCTTCCAAATTAGATTGTCACCTCATTTGTGACAGGCCTTCATGAATTTTCCAATAGTCATAAAGAGTCAAAAAGAAGTGGACAATATTTCACAAAGGTCTGCACTAGTTCCAGGCTGGGTGGGGACATCGCAGAAAAGGTTGCTCTCCTCAAAGTCTGCTGAGATGACTACAGAAAACAAAATGAGGTAAAATAATTTAGATGAACTTATGTCATCCTTGGTTAAGACTCAGTTTTCTCTTGGACCCAGAGGAAGGTCATGGCAAGAATTACACATCCTCAGTTTTGCCCTAGCCTTGGAGGTATGCCAGCATTTTAGTTGGAAGCCAGTGGGGAAAGAGGCAGAAGACAATGACAGGCAGGTCAGAGCTTAAGATGTGAACATCAGTGGAGTGAGGGACAGGGTTCCAAGGCAGGCAGAGTATGCCTCTGTTTCCCAGCCTTTGGGTCCAGGTCATCTGGCCTGACGTGCAAAGAACAGCAGCAGAAATCTCTAAGGAGTGGTGAAATACAGGTTTCTGGAAGGGCTATGGTCAGAGGCCATTTTTGAGCAGAGGTTTCAATCTAATGTAAATTAGGATCCTGCCAATAGCTCAGTGACCCTGGAACAGGGTCCAGACGCTGGAAAGAAGAAGCTGGAAATCACTGAGGTTCAGATACCTATGTGCAAATCTGGGTTGAGATGCAGCCCCAGCAACAGAGCAGCAACTTTAGCAGGTACAGGGGAGAAGGCTGAACTTGGGAGCAACCAGGGGAAAAATCCACTCTGTTTCATCAAACCAAGAAGTCCAGCAGCAAGACAGACCAGACATCAGTCATCAGGAGAGAAGTGTGAGTCATTTCCAAGTCATGGTCCTTAGGTCTCACTCCTTTTTTATAGTTTTATTTTTCTCTCTCAGGGAATTCAATTTTATATATTCCATTATTATTACTAGACTAATTACTCCAAATGAGGATCTACATGCCTGTTCTAACATGCATCTCCAAGACTTCCCTCTAGGGGTGTTTGTCTCCTTGCTTGCTCACTTTATTCTCCATCTACAAACTAGACATTTCCTATGGGATGCCTCACCATCATTATAAACTCAACACACCTTCATAAGCCAAATGCAACCTCTTCCTTCCCCTTCCTTTCCCTCATCCCCCATCTTTCCCTTGTCCCCAACTTCTCTATTCAGTCATTGGTATCTACATCCTCTCTACCACCTGAGTTCAAAATTTAGCTATTTTTCTCTGCCACCTCCTTAGAAATCCAGAATCACAAACACCTGCATTTGTTCATTTAAATATAATACTGAATGCAAACTAGTGCTAAACTATGCTGCAGGTACTGTCAACCCTCCTTCGAAATACACTTTCTTTCTTGTATATTTTCTCTCTTGTATATATTTCTTGTAAGAATCTCACATTCTTCCCTGTTTTCCACCACCACACATCCAAGATAATGTAACTTAGGTATTCAAGTACTTCAAAAGCTTCATAAAAGGCCTTCATGATTCTGACTTTACTCATTCTAATCCATTCACATCTTTAGATTAATTTTCTAAATTATTCTTTTATTCTTATTGTTGTTTTATTTACTTTTATTTTTTGGCCAGGCCATTTGGCCTATAGGATCTTTGTTCCCTGATCAGGAATCAAACTCACGCCTACTGCATTGAAAGCATAGTCCTAATCATTAGTCCCTAGACTAATTTTAACCTATCACTTTCAAGTAGGCCCTGCATATAATTATCCAGTGCTTAACAGTCTCCCTCTCTCTAGACAGTAAATTCTTTATGGGTAGGCTCACCTGCAGAGAGCTGAAATATAGTGTCTGAAATATAATAGTATCCAAGAAAATTTTTAAATAAATTTAAAATTTGTTAAATAAATTCTCAAAGGCTTTCCAAGGCCCCTTACAACTGGTTGCATCAAACCTCTATGTCTCTGCTTAGCTTTCAAAGTCCTTCGATGTCTGGCCAAAAGTTGTTTATTAATACTTAATCTTATTTCCCACTACTTGTTTCTTCTGCACACCTCAAGCCCATTTCCTCCTACCCCTATAATTCTTGTGCTAATATCACCATCATACACTTATCTCTAGTGTTTCTTGCCTGGAATATCCCCTTTCCTCTTTCATTCAGGGGATCTTGACCCAGCACAGAGCTGTGACAGTGTTCCAACTCCAGAGGGGAGGAGGCTGAGGATCGATGGCCATTCCTCCGTCTTCCTTCCCCAGGAAGTATTCTCTGGCCCCTCTGCACTTCCAGTGTCAGTGAAAGGACATGTTCTTTCCATCCTAAGGTTTTGGCAAGTTGTGTCCAAGTCCATCAGTGATGTGAGTGGAGTCAAAGGGCAGAAAGTAAAATCTATCAGAGGCCACAAGAGATACTTAGTTTAGCACCATTCCTGCAACACCACGTTCAGCAGGGTGGGTGGAGGAAGGGGGCAAGGGAGGTCACAGCCTGTCGGATTTGCCAGAGGTTAGCAACAAGACACAGGTGCTCATCTGCCTCCTGTTTCCCTAGCTCACCCACTCCTTGAGTAAAAATCGGGCCCTTGGCAAACCTGATTTCTCATCTCAATACCCTTCTACTTCCCTCTGTGTTGTTATTATCTGAAAAACAAAGAATCTGAAACAGCACTTCAAGAATGGCAGAGCCAAAGTTTTTGAGGAGAGTGAAAGGACATGCTAGAGGCAACAGATGATTCTAAACATCCTTTACCTATGGTCCAAGAAGACAGCAGTCAGTCACATCCTAACATCATTCTATCCTGAGTATCCCATAGCATTACCATTAAGCCCGAGTTCATTGCAAATTAAAATGTTCACTATATGCCAAACACTATGGGAGATTCTAGGTACAGAGGGATGAGTGAGACATGGTTTCTGGTGTCCCACCACTTCAGTATCCCAGCATCTCCACAACAAGCCACATGTGCCTCCTGGGTCTCTTTGGTACCCACTTGCACCCTGACCTCACTTCAAATCCCTTCCCCAGGCATCTAGATTTTCCTATGCAATACCTCATAGACTTGACCTATTGCATTTTTCTTTTCTCCCTTAACTTCCAAAGCTCTCTTTGACCTTGCACTCTGATTCTCCCTTGCTTCCAGCTTTTCTCATACTCAGCTCTGGTTACAAAAATCCCAAGACTGGTGATGGCTTCAGATTTAAATGTCTTGAATGCCATTGAATTGTTCACTTTAAAATAGTTAACATGATAAATCTTATGCATATTTTACCACCATAAAAGAATAATCCCAGGTCCAACCATAAGCCCCCAGTCCTGACCCTGGAAGCAAACATCCGTCATCTGTTGTGATGAAACTCAGAGTCAAGTAGATGAAACACAATCCACACAAACATTAATTCAGTAAACAATCTACTACATGTTAAATCCTGCACTGAAAACTAAGACTTCAAGGACTGTACTATCTTTATTAAGATTTTAATTTAGCCTGGGGAATTGTCGTCAAGCAAGTAGGCATAGAATTAAATAATTCATGAAGATAATGATAAACCTTATGAAGGGATCTGCAGGGTCCTATGAGAGTACCTAACAGGCAGATATGAGCTGGCCTGGGGGTTCTAGAAGGCTTCTCTGATACAGTGATGTTAAAGATGACACTTAAAAGACTTTACCCAGGCAAAGGAGTATGATGGGGTGGTTAGGGGGTAGAACATTCTAAGTGGGGGAACCACAGGAGTAAAGCAAGACTTCTTCCAAAGGGTCAGCAGTGACATGATCCCTTTGAAGGTCAGCCAGAAGCCAGTGCAGGCAGTGAGGGAGAGAGGCTAGTTGCCTCACATAAGCTCCAACTGCTAAGAAGTCCTAAAACTAAAGGCTAGTCAAAGACATTCAGAGGATGGAGGCAATGTCTTCTGAATGGTGGGAAAGATAAGTTGTTTTAAAACGAAAACATAAAGTTAATATTTGGAAGGAATCAGAGACTCATGACTGAAGAAGAAAGAAACAGGTATTTCAGGGGGGAAAAAAAAAACCCTAAGCTAAGGTACAGACATGGGGAAACCCTGGGGCCTTTGGCGGCAGGAAGTAGTCTGTTTTGGTGATGTACAGAGAGGATAATGCAGGAAAATGAGGCTCAGTATGAAAGGTAAAAGGGAAAAGTATAAATAGAGGCTTCTTTCAAAATCTTGAGCCAGGATGGTTGGTCCTAGAACAGTGGGTAGGAATATTCCACCCCCGTCTCTCAGCCCCTCACCTGTGTCCTACCATCACCATGGATGACTGTATTCACCAAACCACCAGCCCTCAAGCATCTGCCTCATGGCAATGCCACCTCCTTAGAGGCCCTCCAAGACCTCAAGTCCCAGTGCCAGGGGAGCCCTCCCCTCTGTTAAACGTGTGGGAGCGGCGCCACCGTTAGCCACGCTGCTCAAATGATGAGCGACTAGCAGGCTTCAACCAGCAGAGCCTAGGCTGCAGACACCCACTGGCCACACTGCTTCTCCAGGCCCCGAGGGGAATGCAGGCAGTTCAAACTTGTGGCTGAGAAACAAGCAGGCGCTCAGTTTGGTAGGTGGAAGCGTTCCCAGAAGCATCCGTTGGCCCGTGGCTTGACAGCGGAATTCTGAAAAGCTCTGCCTTTTGCCATTTTGTGTTTATCTCTGGCTCCAAGAGACCTTCTCATTGGCTGTTTTCTATAAACACTCCCTCTGCAAGTTCAGATTACTCCCTTGTCCAGATGGAAGGCCAAGTGTGAACATGCAAGAATATTGTTGGCCTGCTTTTCCTGAAAACAACAGAGACTGCTTCCCCAGAAAAGTGCTGCCGAAAGTCAGCCTGTGGGATGCAAGCATTGCTTACGCAACACTCACGTCTGTGGCAGAGACCCGGCTTCAGCTTCCCGGAGCCCCGAGTTCTCCTTCAGAGGCCTGCTGTGGAGTCCCTGTCCTCTGGCTGGGAACAACCGGCTCTGGAAGGTACTACCACAGGGCTAGGTCAGAGGGGCTACCCCAGGGGACCAGGAGTCCCGGAGACCCTGTCCGAACTGAGGTCAGGGGTGCAGGCCTAGAGAAACATGGAGGTCTCCATATTTGCCACCATTTATTGTAGGACTGGAAGAAACTGTCAGGATTTTAGAGGTCGATCACTTCATTCTACCAAAGAGGAAACTGAGACCCAGAGAGAGAAAGTGACCTGCCAATATACAGCCAACTTGTTTCATAGCTGATCACTTCTTGACTCAAATTTCCACCCAAAAATATTTACCGCAATCTATGCATTTGTAAGACTTCCCTGGTGGCTCAGACGGTAAAGCGTCTGTCTGCAATGCAGGAGACCTGGGTTCAATCCCTGGGTCAGGAAGATCCCCTGGAGAAGGAAATGGCAATCCACTCCAGTATTCTTGCCTGGAAAAGCCCGTGGACAGAGGAGCCTGGTTGGCTACATGCATTTGTAAAAGCAGATCTTTTTTTTTTCTATGTCAATAATTAGAGATCTAACTTTTGTTGATCAGAGAAAGACAAATATCTTAACACTTTTGTGCAGAATCTTAAAAAAAATGATACAAACGAACTAATTTGCAAAACAGAAATAGACTCACAGACACAGAAAACAAACTTATGATTAGCAAAGGGGAAGAGGAAAAGGGATAAATTAGGAGTATGGAATTAGTAGATTCATACTACTTCATAGAAAACAGAAAAGCAAGGAACTACTGCAAAGTATACGGAACTGTATTCAATATTTTATAATAATTTTTAAGGGGAAATAATTTGAAAAGGTATATATACATATATATTCTGCATATATACTTTTTCAAATACACACACACATACCTGAAACTAACACAACATTGTAGATCAACTATACTACAATTAAAAACTAAAGATTTAATATTCTTTGATAGGGAAGTAAAAATTTTTATAGTAAGATCCCTTTGGTTAGTTTTCCAAATTAAAGTTGTGGAGAAACTGTATTAGAAGCATTTTTCTAGTTTCAGAATGTATGCTGAAGATTACAATTTACTTTATAAGGATTGAATGGCCTCAAGTATTAAAAATCAAAATAGAACAACTTTCCTGAATCATCTAGAAATTGGGCTGCTTACTCTCTTAGGGGTGACATTTTACCCAGAAACTGTATTCACAGTACAGAGACTTTGGACAAGAGTGACAGTGTCAGAGACCAAAACATCATCATCTCCTCTCCATGACTACACCTGTCTTCCTTCCCCTAGCCTCCCTGTAGTTTCATCATGATCATTATTATGACTATGGAAATGCAGTTCATTGCCAAGCCCAGTAGCCTGTTGTGATTGCTTTTGTTGTTTCTTGAACATTTCCCCCCAGAGTTGACTCTCTTCTCCCCCTCTTCTTTGGCTATTCAGTTCACCAGCTAAGAAAGCCTTTTTGTACCCTGAAACAGCTCTGTAATATGATTCTCAATTCAGTTGTCTACTTGGTAAGTCAGTCAGATAACCTACCAACTCCGTTTCCTCCCAGAAGCATCCCTTGGGAAATATTTTACATCATGCTTTGTAATGACTTAAATTCCTCATGGACTGCAGCCTACCAGGCTCCTCTGTCCATGGGATTTTCCAGGCAAGAGTACTGGAGTGGGTTGCCATTGCCTTCTCCAATAAGAAAGGTAAGGCCCTGTAAACCTCTTCCCCAGCTCCTGCATCAGAAGCCTGCTTCTTAGAGAAACCAATGGTGTGATGTTCAAGTTTTAGGGATACTTTCCCTCCAGCCTCCTAGAAAAATAACGTTGGAAGAAGCAAAGGTTCTCTAGTGTCTTAGAGCTCGTTTGTCCTCACACCACATGCAGCTTCCCTGACTCCACAGGGGTAGCAGAGAGTGAGAAGTCTTCATGTTTGAAGGAATCGGGCCTCTGTCACCTGTAAGCCAACACAGAGGACATGATTCTGAGTGTCCTTATCCTCAGTCTGGGCAATGCAGGCAATAACACCTATTTTGCTGTTCAGTCACTAAGTTATATCCAACTCTTTGCAACCCCATTTACTGCAGCATACCAGGCTTCCTTATCCTTCACTATCTCCCAGAGTTTGCTTAAATTCTTGTCCATTGAGTCAGTGATGCCATCCAACCATCTCATTCTCAGCCAGCTGCTTCTTTTGCCCTCAATCTTTCCCAGCATCAGGGTCTTTTCCAATGAGTCAGGTCTTTGCATCAGATGACCAAAGTATTGGAGCTTCAGCTTCAGCATTTGTCCTTCCAGTGAATATTCAGGGTTGATTTCCTTTAGGATTGGCTGATTTGGTCTCCTTATAAGGCCTATACATTAATATGTATGAATGTTAAATCACTTATTGGAGATTTAGATACACAACTGATAACAGAATTGAAAAGCATGAACTTGTTTCTTCTGATTCAGATTTCTGGCAAGACAAACCTGAGATGCCTTAACATTCATGCATCCCTCTTGAGAAAATGGATTTGGACTCCTCAGACATAGGGAACTTGCCGCCCTTCTGAAATCTGATCTTCTAAGTAGTATCAAGCAGCAAGCACAACGGTTTAGAGGGACTTAAGTGCTAGGGTTAGTGATAGCTCTGCCAAAGTCTTACCCATAGGAGATTCAAATAGGTAAACTTATTTTTTTGAGAGTCATTTATCCAAGAATATACACCTGAATCAAAGAGGAAAACAACTGTCCAATCTTCTTTATCATAAAGGTCCATCGATATGAAAGAAACAACCGTGGGATAAATACTAACACACAGGCAATTTAATTTTCAGTGCCAAGAAAGAGATCAAATGTTATCTTTAATCACTTATTCAGTCATTATTTCCATCTTTAATATGTGAAGTGTAAGTCCAAGTTCAAAGTGACTATGCCCCCCTTAAATTTTCTCTGGCTCTCAAAGCTTCTGTTTCTGAGTTTATTGAAAGTAAAAATGAAAGTCACTCAGTCATGTCTGACTCTTTGCAACTGCATGGACTATATAATCCATGGAATTCTCCAGGCTAGAATACTGGAGTAGGTAGCCATTCCCTTCTCCAGGGGACCTTCCCAACCCAGGGATCAAACCCAGGTCTCCACATTGCAGGTGGATTCTTCGCCAGCTGAGCCACCAGGCAAGCCCAAGAACACTGGAGTCGGTAGCCTTTCCCTTCCCCAGCAGATCTTCCCTTCCCTGGAATTAAACTGGGGTCTCCTGCCTTCCAGGCAGATTCCTTACCAACTAAGCTATCAGGGAAGACCTCTGCATCTATTACTGGGTCTCAAACAGAAAACTTGAAGTTATGGAGCTGAAAAAATAGAATGAGGTTCTAATTCCCAATGACCCTTGTTGAGATGAAAATATGCATCACACTCTTGTATTGTCCGCTGAGCCATTTTCCTCCAAATATAGAAACAAAGCACGGAAAAGCCAAGCCCAGCCCTGCCTCACT
>SJYC01025765.1:0-17787 GCA_006408675.1 Madoqua kirkii | reverse complement strand
GTCTGCAATGCAGGAGACCTGGGTTCAATCCCTGGGTCAGGAAGATCCCCTGGAGAAGGAAATGGCAATCCACTCCAGTATTCTTGCCTGGAAAAGCCCATGGACAGAGGAGCCTGGTTGGCTACATGCATTTGTAAAAGCAGATCTTTTTTTTTTCTATGTCAATAATTAGAGATCTAACTTTTGTTGATCAGAGAAAGACAAATATCTTAACACTTTTGTGCAGAATCTTAAAAAAAATGATACAAACGAACTAATTTGCAAAACAGAAATAGACTCACAGACACAGAAAACAAACTTATGATTAGCAAAGGGGAAGAGGAAAAGGGATAAATTAGGAGTATGGAATTAGTAGATTCATACTACTTCATAGAAAACAGAAAAGCAAGGAACTACTGCAAAGTATACGGAACTGTATTCAATATTTTATAATAATTTTTAAGGGGAAATAATTTGAAAAGGTATATATACATATATATTCTGCATATATACTTTTTCAAATACACACACACATACCTGAAACTAACACAACATTGTAGATCAACTATACTACAATTAAAAACTAAAGATTTAATATTCTTTGATAGGGAAGTAAAAATTTTTATAGTAAGATCCCTTTGGTTAGTTTTCCAAATTAAAGTTGTGGAGAAACTGTATTAGAAGCATTTTTCTAGTTTCAGAATGTATGCTGAAGATTACAATTTACTTTATAAGGATTGAATGGCCTCAAGTATTAAAAATCAAAATAGAACAACTTTCCTGAATCATCTAGAAATTGGGCTGCTTACTCTCTTAGGGGTGACATTTTACCCAGAAACTGTATTCACAGTACAGAGACTTTGGACAAGAGTGACAGTGTCAGAGACCAAAACATCATCATCTCCTCTCCATGACTACACCTGTCTTCCTTCCCCTAGCCTCCCTGTAGTTTCATCATGATCATTATTATGACTATGGAAATGCAGTTCATTGCCAAGCCCAGTAGCCTGTTGTGATTGCTTTTGTTGTTTCTTGAACATTTCCCCCCAGAGTTGACTCTCTTCTCCCCCTCTTCTTTGGCTATTCAGTTCACCAGCTAAGAAAGCCTTTTTGTACCCTGAAACAGCTCTGTAATATGATTCTAATTCAGTTGTCTACTTGGTAAGTCAGTCAGATAACCTACCAACTCCGTTTCCTCCCAGAAGCATCCCTTGGGAAATATTTTACATCATGCTTTGTAATGACTTAAATTCCTCATGGACTGCAGCCTACCAGGCTCCTCTGTCCATGGGATTTTCCAGGCAAGAGTACTGGAGTGGGTTGCCATTGCCTTCTCCAATAAGAAAGGTAAGGCCCTGTAAACCTCTTCCCCAGCTCCTGCATCAGAAGCCTGCTTCTTAGAGAAACCAATGGTGTGATGTTCAAGTTTTAGGGATACTTTCCCTCCAGCCTCCTAGAAAAATAACGTTGGAAGAAGCAAAGGTTCTCTAGTGTCTTAGAGCTCGTTTGTCCTCACACCACATGCAGCTTCCCTGACTCCACAGGGGTAGCAGAGAGTGAGAAGTCTTCATGTTTGAAGGAATCGGGCCTCTGTCACCTGTAAGCCAACACAGAGGACATGATTCTGAGTGTCCTTATCCTCAGTCTGGGCAATGCAGGCAATAACACCTATTTTGTTGTTCAGTCACTAAGTTATATCCAACTCTTTGCAACCCCATTTACTGCAGCATACCAGGCTTCCTTATCCTTCACTGTCTCCCAGAGTTTGCTTAAATTCTTGTCCATTGAGTCAGTGATGCCATCCAACCATCTCATTCTCAGCCAGCTGCTTCTTTTGCCCTCAATCTTTCCCAGCATCAGGGTCTTTTCCAATGAGTCAGGTCTTTGCATCAGATGACCAAAGTATTGGAGCTTCAGCTTCAGCATTTGTCCTTCCAGTGAATATTCAGGGTTGATTTCCTTTAGGATTGGCTGATTTGGTCTCCTTATAAGGCCTATACATTAATATGTATGAATGTTAAATCACTTAGTGGAGATTTAGATACACAACTGATAACAGAATTGAAAAGCATGAACTTGTTTCTTCTGATTCAGATTTCTGGCAAGACAAACCTGAGATGCCTTAACATTCATGCATCCCTCTTGAGAAAATGGATTTGGACTCCTCAGACATAGGGAACTTGCCGCCCTTCTGAAATCTGATCTTCTAAGTAGTATCAAGCAGCAAGCACAACGGTTTAGAGGGACTTAAGTGCTAGGGTTAGTGATAGCTCTGCCAAAGTCTTACCCATAGGAGATTCAAATAGGAAACTTATTTTTTTGAGAGTCATTTATCCAAGAATATACACCTGAATCAAAGAGGAAAACAACTGTCCAATCTTCTTTATCATAAAGGTCCATCGATATGAAAGAAACAACCGTGGGATAAATACTAACACACAGGCAATTTAATTTTCAGTGCCAAGAAAGAGATCAAATGTTATCTTTAATCACTTATTCAGTCATTATTTCCATCTTTAATATGTGAAGTGTAAGTCCAAGTTCAAAGTGACTATGCCCCCCTTAAATTTTCTCTGGCTCTCAAAGCTTCTGTTTCTGAGTTTATTGAAAGTAAAAATGAAAGTCACTCAGTCATGTCTGACTCTTTGCAACTGCATGGACTATATAATCCATGGAATTCTCCAGGCTAGAATACTGGAGTAGGTAGCCATTCCCTTCTCCAGGGGACCTTCCCAACCCAGGGATCAAACCCAGGTCTCCACATTGCAGGTGGATTCTTCGCCAGCTGAGCCACCAGGCAAGCCCAAGAACACTGGAGTCGGTAGCCTTTCCCTTCCCCAGCAGATCTTCCCTTCCCTGGAATTAAACTGGGGTCTCCTGCCTTCCAGGCAGATTCTTTACCAACTAAGCTATCAGGGAAGACTTCTGCATCTATTACTGGGTCTCAAACAGAAAACTTGAAGTTATGGAGCTGAAAAAATAGAATGAGGTTCTAATTCCCAATGACCCTTGTTGAGATGAAAATATGCATCACACTCTTGTATTGTCCGCTGAGCCATTTTCCTCCAAATATAGAAACAAAGCACGGAAAAGCCAAGCCCAGCCCTGCCTCACTGCTCCATGTGAGGCCAGGGAACTCATTCTGCTTCTGGTTGTACAAAGTGTGACAAGATGGCAACCCACTTCACTCAGCACTGAAAGAATCTTAAATGGAAATCAGAACAGCCTCCCTGAAAGCTGTTGCATTGAAATGACTATGCAGCAATGACTTTTAACACATTGTTGTTCAGTTGCTGAATCATGTCTGACTCTGCGACCCCATGGACTGCGCATAAGGTCACCAAACCTCTTGGCACTCTGAAAAGTCGTGACAGGGAAAAAGAAAACAGAAAACCACTTACTATGGGTTGCTATGACTGGGCTTCCCTGATGGCTCAGATGGTAAAGAATCCACCTGCAACACAGGAAATCTGGGTTCCATCCCTGGTGGGGAAAATGAAGGGAATGGCAACACACTCCAGTATTCTTACCTGGAGAATTCCTTGGACAGAGAAGCCTGGTCAGGTACAGTCTGTGGGGTTGCAAAGAGTCATACACAACTGAGCAATTAATACTCCCACTTTCAACTGTTACTATACACCTCCAACAGAGCTGAGATATGGTTCAGTTCAGTTACTCAGTCGTGTCCGACTCTTTGCAACCCCATGAATTGCAGCACACCAGGCCTCCCTGTCCATCACCAACTCCCAGAGTTCACCCAAACTCATGTGCATCAAGTTGGTGATGCCATCCTGCCATTTCATCCTCTGTCGTCCCCTTCTCCTCCTGCCCTCACTCTCTCCCACCATCAGGGCCTTTTCCAATGAGTCACCTCTTCGCATGAGGTGGCCAAAGTACTGGAGTTTCAGCCTCAGCTTCAGTCCTTCCAATGAACACCCAGGAATGGTCTCCTTTAGGATGGATTGGTTGGATCTCCTTGCAGTCCAAAGGACTTGCAAGAGTCTTCTCCAGCACCATAGTTCAAAAGCATCAGTTCTTCGGTGCTCAGCTTTCTTCACAGTCCAAATCTCACATCCATACATGACTACTGGAAAAACCATAGCCTTGACTAGATGGACCTTTGTTGGCAAAGTAATCTCTGCTTTTCAATATGCTATCTAGGTTGGTCATAACTTGCCTTCCAAAGAGTAAGCATCTTTTAATTTCATGGCTGCAGTGATTTTGGAGCCCCCAAAATAAAGTCTGACACTGTTTCCCCTGTTTCCCCATCTATTTCCCATGAAGTGATGGGACCAGATGCCATGATCTTAGTTTTCTGAATGTTAAGCTTTAAGCCAGCTTATTTTTTATAAACCTGGTCTCTAGCACTGCTTTGTTAACACAGTTGTAATAGCAAATTAAACACAATGCAGAATCATAAATAACTTCTCATATGTCAGGCAATCAGACACGTGGCACAGTAGAGGAATCCTGAACTTGACTTCAAGCCCTGCTTGGCCATTTCCTAGCTCTGTGATCTTGGGCAAACATTTCAGTATGTCTGTGCTTCAGTCTCCTTGCTTGTCAAACAACAGTATCTCCCACACATAGACATGCCAAAGATGTAACTAGATGCTATGAGTGAAAGCGATTTGTAAGATACAAAACTCAATCCTAATATAAATATTATCATATTAACTGAGTCTGAAATGAGTATACTCTTTAATTGGCACACAATCTACCTCCTATTAGAGATGGCATGAATTAGGAAGATGAACTTTTAGATAGAAGTTTATCTTTAAGTTTGTGTGGTGATTCCTGCTGCAGCCCAGCATGGCAAGCATCCTAGGCAGCTAAAGTAAGGTCTTGGGATCTAATGGGGAAAAGTTAGTTGATCTCGGTTGACTTTGCAATGTGCTGTCCTTTAATCCTGTATAATCCTATTACATGACCACAACCAAACTTACTTCTTCTCTCCATACCCCACTCTTGCTACTTAGAAAGGAGCCATATTCTGGAGAAGGAAATGCAACCCCACTCCAGTACTCTGGCCTGGAAAATCCCATGGCCAGAGGAGCCTGGGTAGGTTACTGTTCAGTGGGCTTCCCTGGTGGCTCAGACAGTAAAGAATCTGCCTGCAGTGCAGGAAACCTGGGTTTGATCCCTGGGTCAGGAAGATCCCCTGGAGAAAGGAATGGCAACCCACTCCAATATTCTTGCTTGGAGAATATTGCTGGAGTCCCTGGGATTACAGTCGGACACAACTGAGTGACTAGCACACACATACACTGTGTTTGGTACCTGGCAAGCAATCTTTATTTTATGTCTTATATTTGAACTTTAATGATCACCAAGCAATTTTTCTCTCACCTAGTTCAGCTTCCTGATTTTTAACTGAATTCTCATGAATTATCTGCTTTTGTCTCTTTCTCTTGGTCTTTTGGTCTCTCCATCCCTTTGCCTCTGTTATTTTGTCCCTCTGTATCTCCATCTTTCCTGCAAACATACACACACGTGTGCACACACCCAATCTTACAGTGTCCTAATTTAGACTCTGTGTTTTCCATGTAAGAGGTTTCACTGAGCATCTGCTGAGCCCCAGAGTACAGTGTGACAGTTTTCAGTTTTTCTCAGGCACATATCTATGAAAGATTCTGGATTATTTTGATTGTTGTTAACTGTATACAGACACCACAAAAGAAATTACTTACTCCTGGAAAGAGATGCCAAACCTTTAATTTAAAAGTGAATACCAAATGAGTAAGTCTCAAAGCATTATTTCTCCTTCAAACTCAGAACATTTTAATTACCTTGAAACAAACAAAGAGCCTTGGCTAGGCTAATCATACCATTTTTACAAAATTCCCTGTCTCCTATATGCTAAGTATTTCTACTTGCCCCCAGTGTTGTTCATGACTTGAGCCTTTGTTTATTCTACCCCTGCTGTGGTGATGAACCCATTAAACAAGGGAAGTAATTTAGTCCTAAATTTGCATGAGGGCTAATGTGAGCACGGAGGTTATCAGTGACCCATCTCTTTGTGTATTGGACCAAAATGATCAGACTTCCTGCCTCTAGCTACATATTTAGTTAAGAAGCAAAGAAAAGCATAGAGCTTTAAGGACTAGAGTGTTACTCTCCTTATTGAGCAATTTATGCTATTTAGTGTTGAGTCTAATGAGAAACACAGATTTCCCTTGTCACAGGACACAGATGACAGCAAGGAGGGACACAGGGCTAGACATTTGTATACAGTTCTAAGTAAGAAAGACCTATAGATGGAACAATTCCCAAACATGCTTCAGCCTGATTTCAAGCTACTAGCTGTAAACTAGACTTGAATCTCCCCAAGGAGTGATGAGACAGTCAACTCACTGCTGAGCCATTGCTGCTCAGAAGCAACTGAATATCTGTGGAATGTTTTCCAGTCAGACAAGTGAAACTCAGGGCATAATCCCTCAGAGCCATCCACAATCCTCTTCAATGGGCAATACCTTGAGATTAAATAGAATTTTCTCAGTCCAATTAAACTGGATCAGGGGACAGTCAGAAGTCTGGACTCTTCATAGTTTCATCAATGAATAATGAATAATTTAAAGTCTCATTTATAAAGACAAAGCTATTTCAACTGAAGGATTAATATCTTTAGTTATGGGAAAAGTTTGGGTTATCTCATAATATTTCTTCTTTGCTGATTTTTTTTATTCTCTAGTTCTGAAACACTTAAGACACTTTTGGAGCTTTCCTCTATGTCTCTCAATTTATCTTTTCATATGTTAAACCTCTGCATCTGCCTTCCAGGTCATTCCTTTAGTTTTACCATCTTACTCTTAACTTTCTCTTCAACCAAATCTAGACCTGGGACAAGGGTGAAGCAACCCTGGTCCCACAGTGCACATTTAAAGGAAGCGCTCACTTGCAGAGTCTTGCAAGTTCAAGGCTTTCACCTGTCAGTGTTTGCCTCCTTAAATTATGCATCCTGGCTGCCTCCCTTGTCTCAACGCTGGTCTTGACCCAGGTGACTAGACTCTAGTTGACCTTATCAGCCACAATTTTTATTCCAATGAATACACTTTTCACTCCTAAGGTTTCTAGATAAATTTTTAAATATCTGACTGTTTTTTTAATTAATAATCCTTCATTCTCACTTTCTCTCTGACTTATTTGATGATTGCAAGTTATTTTAACATATTTCATATTGCACCATTATTTCTAGTTCCTCACCATAAAATCTGTAGGCAAATTTATAGGTTTCTGGTTCCTTATGTGTAATGTCTGTAGATTATTGAGTCTGCTAACTAGCATCATGACAGAAAGCATCCTTGTGTATTTTGTCATTTTTGTCTGAAAACTCATCTTGCTTGGGAGATTTGTTTCTGGTTAACTCCCCTCCCTGTCAAGTGGTTTTGTGTTTGGTAATATCACCCTGGCACTCCAGATATGCATCAACAAGTTGAGATGTATCTCGTTACCAGCCACCACCAGTAATGTCACATCAACACCATGGCTATGTGCAACAGGGCCTGGTTCCCATTCTAACCCAGATGTCTCTTCTCCATCCCAGAACCACAGGAAAGTAGGATCCAATGATGGGTAGTTAGTGGAATTTTTTCATCTCTACTGACTGCCAGATGCTGTAAACACTGATCTCAGCTTCATCTGGGAAGCCCAGCTCAAGTTTCTGCCTTTTGTGGGATGAGCAATGCCTTCATCACCAAGTGGCCTTTGAAGCTCAGCCTCCACTGTTTGTACAAAGAATCTGCTGCCTATGAACCAATCACCTTTACCCTCTGTTTCCCAATATAGGTTTCTGTTAGTTCAGATCACTGGATCTTAGCCTCTTTTTTTGAGTTTGACTGTGCTTAAAAAATAATTAAGCATTTTAAAGGTTTTTTCTTTTCTTGTTTTTCCCCTCTCTTTTTAAAAATGAGATACAAGGTGAAAGAAGGGGATAAATCAGCTATATCAACATAAGGAAAAATATAATTTATCACAAGTGTTAGCTTTTTAATTACTTATATGAGTGGTATAATGGCCCACAGAGCTAAAGGGTGTTTGACTTAAACAGTCTATCTTGTCAAGGCCACAATTTGCCTATCCTAATTTCCTGCTTTTGCTGTCAGTCATCTATTTTTGTATGAAAACTATTGTAAAAATTAGTAGCTTATCTAACAAAACTTGTACAGTTTCCATAAACTAAAATGTATAAAATTCTCTGAAAGCAAAACTATAAACAGCTAGACAGATATATATAGTTACCCCTCCATATCAGCTCCACACCCATGGATTAAACCAACTGCAGATTGAAAATATTCAGAAAAAGTAAGGCAGGAAATTAAAAAAGAAAAAATTGAATTTGCCACTATTTACACAAACTACTTTCAGCATATTTACACTATTTAAGTAACATCTATCTCGTATTAGGTATTGTAAGTAATCTGTGTGTGGGCTTAGTCACTGTCATGTCTGACTCTTTGCAACACTTTGGACCGTAGCCCTCCAGGTTCCTCTGTCTATGGGATTCTCCAGGCAAGAATACTGGAGTAGGTTGCCATGCCCTCCTCCAAGGAATCCTCCTTGACCCAAGAATTGAACCTGTATCTCCTGCATTGTAGGCATATTCTTTATTTGCTGAGCCATTGGGAGAGCCCTATAAGTAATCTAGAGATTGCTTATTTAAAATAACCGGGATAATGTGCACAGGTCATATGCAAATAGTATACCATTTTATATAAAGGACTTGAGCATCTACAGATTCTGCTACCTGTGGGAGTCCTGGAATCAAACCCCATGGGTACAGAATGACTACTGTACTGTTATCACAGGTTAGAAGTCTCAGTACAGTAAAGAGGTCAATTCTCCCCAAATCGTTTCTTAGATTTAAAGCAATTCGTATCAAAATCCCATGTAAGCATAGAAAAATGCATTCCAAAATGTATATGGGAAGGAAATGGAACTAGAATGGCTAAACCAAATTTAGAAGAAAAAAAAAAAAAAAGAACTGAGTAAGAAAAATCACTGAAAATGAAAGTGTTAGTTACTCAGTTGTATCGGACTCTTTGTGATCCCATGGGCAGAAGAGTGGCAGATTCTTTACCATCTGATTTACCATATTGTGAGCTTCCCAGGTGTGCTAGTGGTAAGGAACCTCTTTGCCAATGTAGGAGACTTGGGTCTGATTCCTGAGTTGGGAAGATCCCCTGGAGGAGGGCATCACAACCCAGTCCAGTATTCTTGCTTAGAGAATCCTGTGGACGGAGGAGCTTGGCAGACTACAGTCTGTAGAGTTGCAAATAGTTGTACATGACTGAAGTAACTTAGCACATAATCATCTTAACAATATTAATAGTCACATAATAACTGTGTGGTATTGGTAAATTAGCAGACAGATCAATAGAACAATATAGAGAACCAAGAAATTTGATTAATTTCATTTACAATAATCTTGATTCTTTTTACAATAGTGTAAAAGCAGTTCAGTGGAGACCATATTGTTTTCCCAATAAACTGTGTTGAGACAAATGTAAACTAAAAGTGAATATCAACCTAAAATTCACACCACATTTAAAAATTAATTCAAATGGATTCTAGACTTAAATTTAAAATGTAAACTATAAAAGCTTTTGAGGAAAACAATAAAATCTTCAGGACCTTGGGCTAGGTGAGAAGTTCTTAGATATGATACTAAAAGCACAATGCATACAAGAAAAATTAATGAATCGGATGCTATCAACTTTAAAAACATTTGTACCACAAGAGATCCTGTTAAGTGAATGGAAAGATATGCTCAAGACTGGGAGAATATATTTGCAAACCATAGATCTATCAAAGAACAAGTTCCTAGAAGAAACTTGGTACATTCATACAATGAACTACCACTCATCAGTAAAAAAGAATGAACTTCTGATTCATACCATAATTTGGATGGGCCTCAAAAGGGTACACATACTGTATGATTCAATTTTATATAACATGCTTGAAATAACAGAACAACAGAAATGATAAACACATGAGTGGTTGCCCGGGAACAAAGGTAGGAGTGTGGTAGGGGTATGTGCCAGTAAAAAGAGAGAGCAGGAAAAAGAGCTTTTGTGGAGATGGTGATGGTTATACAAATCTATATGTGGAAGAAAACGGCATAGAACCACACATACACACACACACATACATGAATGCTGATTTTTAAAGACATGATGAAAACTAAGCTTACTCTACTTCACAGCAATGTACTTAGGTGAATTTCCTGCTTTTGATATTATACTACAACTGTATAAGATACCATCATCAGGGAAAGTTGGATAAAGAATATACCAGATTCTTCTTTTTTTCAAGTCAAAATTAAAAGTTTAAGACAATTGTGGCTTAAAGCAACAATTGTTTACCTAGCACACCACTCTGCCTACATGCTAAGTCACTTCAGTCATGTCCAACTCTATGTGACCCCATGAACTGTAGCCTGCCAGGCTCCTCCATCCATGGGATTTCCCAGGCAAGAATACTGCAGTCGGACCTTCCCAAACCAGGGATCAACCCTGCATCTCTTCTGTCTTCTGCATTGGCAGGTGGATTCGTTACCACTAGCACCACCTGAGAAGCTTCACCACTCTTAAGCGCTGGCAATTCTGGCTGGGATCAACCGAGCAGTTCTTCAGCCAGTCTCAGTATAGATAACTCATGCCTTTGCAATCAGAAATGGAGATGCAGGTTCAATCCTTGAGTTGGGAAGTTCCCCTGGAGTAGGAAATGCCAACCCACTCCAGTGTTCTTGCCTGGAGAATTCCATGGACACAAGAGCCTAGCGGGCTACAGTCCATGAGGCCACAAAGAATCGGATACAATTGAGAGACTAACACTTTCACTAGTCAGCTAAGTTGTCTCTGCTTCTGGGACTTCACTGGTTGGGGGGATGAGGACTGCTAGGCCGCACATCTCTCTTCTTCAGCAGAACAGCCCTGCCACCCTGTAGGTGGCAGTTACAGGGTTCCAAAGGCAGCAAGAGAGTAGGGTCCAATGCACAAGCTCATAATAAGTCTCTCTTTGTATCAAGTTGCTAAGAGTCCTACTCTGCAAAACAAATCCAACCTAAATTCCAAGAATGGGGAAATAGACTCAGCTATGATGAAAGGAACTGCAAAATGTGTGGCTATTATTTTTCACTCTACCACAGTTATAGTGTACTTCTGGGTAATGGAGAAACTGATTTGGAAGTTCAAGATTACCTTTCTCCAACTTGCTAGAGATCATTTATCATACATTCCCAATCCTGAATGACAGTAACTACATGGAGAAAATAAGGGAACAGAAATGTTTTCTTAAAAATAAAACTATCCTATGACCTAGCACCCCCACACCCCCACTACTGGGCATATACCCTGAGGAAACCGGAATTGAAAAAGACGCATGTACCCCAGTTTTTATTGTAGCACTCTTTACAATAGGTAGGACACAGAAGCAAGCTGGATATCATTGGAAGATGAATGGATAATGAAATTCTGGTACATATAAACAGTAGAATATGACTCAGCTATAAAAGGGACCACATTTGAGTCAGTTCTAATGAGGTGGATGAACCTAGAGCCTATCATACGTGGTGAGATTAGTCAGAAGGAGAAAGACTAATACTGTATGTTCATGCATATATATGGAATATAGAAGGATGGTACCAATGATCCCATGTACTGGGCAGCAAAGGAGCCAGATATATAAAGAACAGAAGTTTGGACTCAGTGGGAGAAGGAGAGGGTAGGATGACTTGAGAGAACAGCAATGAAACATATGTATTACCATATGTAAAATGTATAGCTGGTGCAAATTTGATGTATGAAGCAGGGCACCCACAGCCATGCTCTGTGACAACCTGGAATGGTAGAGTGGAGAGGGAGGTGGGAGGCAGTTCAGGATGGAGGGGACACATGTATACCTATGGCCATTCATATTGGTGTATGGCTAAAACCATCACAGTATTTTAAAGTAATTTTCTTCTAATTAAAATAAATGAAATATTTTCCTAATGCATGCAAAGATGGTAGCAGAAAATTTCCCATCCCCAGGGACTCGGCCAATAGATTCAGAAGGTCCAAAGACTAGAATTGTCTTGGTCAAGCCTAATCAAAGTGATTATGTGGAACAGTAAGAGATTAAACACAAAGCTCCCTCGGGGACTGTACTAAATCTGACATTTATTGGTATAGCCCTTACAAGCACTATATACACAGTTCATGATCAGTCAATAGGTTATTGAATGTAGAAACTCCACCACAGACCTGGCCTGATTATCACTGACCCTCTCACAGATTAATTAGTGCATGGAATTTGTGAAGGGTAGGTAGGTTGAAAATTAGGAGTCATTTCCAGGTTGGAAATGTTTAGGCTTTTCCTACTTTATACTTCTCTAACACATACACTTTCAAAGTAGTTGCAAGAATAATTACTAGGCTTAGGCAAATTGTGAAAGTGAAGGACCTGACCTAAGTTTTGCTCAGACCTTCCAGCTTGAGCCCAGAAGCTAGAGATCTGGCAAGAGACTAATCTGACAGCTAATAAGCTCTGGCATATCAAGGGGCACTTGCCCTTGGGTTCTTAGGCTTTTGCCAGAACTCAAAGTACAACTCAGGCGGTATGAAACAAGCTCTCAGTCCTACTGGGACTCCCCAGGTAGAGAAAGGTTTCTGGTTGTGATGCACACTTATCAAATCTAATCCCCTTTTCCTCATAATGGTGTATATGTTTGTACCCAAGTAATAGACAATTTTATTCACTGGATAGTAAGTTAGCCCAAAATTCTTCAAGGAAAAGCTTAACTTCTAAGACACAAAGGCCTCTTCCCCAGTGTATTAAATCTTCCAAGGATTTTCTGAGACTATAAGATAAGGGCCACACTGAAAACAAGCAAACAAACAAAAAAGCAACAAAAATGGTTCTCCTCTCAGGAGATGAGGCTACTCCAAACAGCCCCACATGCACTGCAATCTCTTGGGCTTCCAGACAGGACAGGATAAACAAGGCTAATGTAGTGTGTGTGTGTGTGTGTGTATGTGTGTGGATGCCTTTCTAGTGAACTGTACACCAGACAGGGCCAATGCTTAAATGAAAGGCAGGGATCTATTAAGAGAGTAATAGTCTACAAAGACTATTCCATGCCTCAAGATGTGGAATTTCATCAAAGGAATGAAAATAGTGCATATGAAATCCTCTCAAATATGGAACTGATCTGAAAGACTTCATTATAATATCCAGACTCTCAGTATCTATCAAAAGTATGCCTGTTTCTGGGCCACTGCCTAGTGTATCATGCAAAGTATTTTATTGCTAACATAAGGTTTATATAATGTTCATCAGAAAAGCATAAGAAGAACAATAATAAATCTCACATAAGATTGAAGTTTTGAAGCTTGTCTGGCATTTCTTGTGCAATATTTTATTTGATACCACCCACCACCCAGGACACTATTCTTAGCTGCATTCTACAAATGAGTAAACCGAGGCTCAAAAACCGAAGGCCACCTACCGTCAATGACAGAACCTGACCCACTTATACAGTCCATGGAATTCTTCAGGCCAGAATCCTAGAGTGGGTAGCCTTTCCCTCCTCCAGGGAATCTTCCAGACCCAGGGATCGAACTCAGGTCTCCTGAATTATGGGTGAATTCTTTACCTGCTGAGCCAGAAGGGAAGCCCAAGGATACTGGAGTTGTTAGCCTACCCCTTCTCCAGAAGATCTTCCTGACTCAGGAATCAAACCAGGGTCTCCTGCATTGCAGGTGGATTCTTTACCAACTGAGCCATCCGGGAAATCCAGTTACAGGCTTGGGTTGTCTTTCTGTTGTCTACCACCGTGGGAAAATTCCACAAAGGGGGAAAGATGTGGAAGAGCTATCTCAAGTACTGAAAAGAATGGCTACTGTTCAAAATCAAGAGTCAGAGACCACAGGAGCCAGCTTGAACTGGTTCCCACAGGCCAAAGTTGGCACAGTTTGAGCTCTGAAATAAGCAAGGATAGAAATGATCTTAGACTCAGTGAATAAAATTAGAACCTATAAGTCTATGTTGATATAAATAAATAAAATAGATAAATAAAGATGAAGAGAAAGTAACTCTTGACAGTAAAATTCCAAGCAAAAACTATAGAAGGGATGGCATGGTTAAAATTGCATTAATAGATGCTAAAAATAAGCAGGTGAAAATCTTGTGAGAAACAAAGTATTTACATAGCATCAAAGTATTTCCCCATTAATTATTTAGGACTGATTACAAGGGGGAAATAGTAGCTTTAGAGTGGAGAAACTGGCAGGCATCCCCTTAAACACAAAATGCTAGGACACACTGACATCGTGTGTCTCCTTATGGTTGTACTGAGGAAGACATAACATCACTTTTCTGGCATTTTGGTCAAAAGTGTAAAACTTGTGACTATTTTATGGATGGCAGTCTGAACTAATCTGGACAAAACATCAGAAAACCCAAATTGAATGGCATTCTACAAAATAGTTTGTACTCTTTTAAATGTCAAGGTCAAAAATGGCTGAGGAAATGTTCCAGAGTCAGAGTAACTAAAGAGACATAACAATCAAATGGCATGTGGACTCCTGGTTTGAACACTGGCCAGGCTTGGGGAAAAAAAGCTACAAAGATCATTGGAACAATAATACACTGGAACATTGTTTCAATAATACATTGCTTCTAATACATTGAAACATAAATCACCATACATACACCCGGCAGGGAAAAAATATGATTGACAAACCTAATATGGGCTGCAGATTTTAGATTGTAACATTGTGTCCATAATAAACTTTCAGATCTTGACATTTATATTTTGATTTTGTAAAAGGAAGCCCTTCTTGTTAGAAAAAAGGATTGAAATATTTAGGGGCAAGTGTGCAATGTCTCCAACTTATTTGCCAATAGTACAGAAATACAAGAGAGTAAGCACTGGGTGAGGCCAGAAAGTTCTTAGATATTACAATGATTATAAACAGGTGCACTGTTTAGCTGTGGTCTTAAATTTTCATGGAGTAAATGACTTTAATAATTGTTTAAAATGTCTCCTGAAAGAATAAGTAATAAAAAAAAAACTGAGAAAGAAAAAGAGAGGTGAGGAGGAAAGAAAGCAAAATCAAAGTGAACTCATGTAAAGGAAGAAAATATAGGAATCCCCTTTAAGTTTAGCCTGTGTCTTCCCCAGTGGCTCAGCAGGTAAAGGATCCACCTGCAAAACAGGAGGCACAGGATTTAATCCCTGGGTCAAGAAGATCCCCTGGAGAAGGAAATGTCCTAGTATTCTTGCCTGGGAAATCCTAGGATCAGGGGAACTTGGCAGGCTACAGTCCATGTGGTTGCAAAGAGTTGGACACAACTAAGCAACTGGGCATGCCTTTCTTGGTCTTGGTCTTTAAGTGTGAAAATTTTCAAATATACATATTTAGAGGTAAACCATCAACAACAATAGGAATAGCACTCTGGTCCAAGGAAGATCCATGTACATAGTCATAGGCTCTCATTGCTGCTTCTCTGACCCCGCTGCATACATGTTATTCATGTTGGCATGCTTGACTATTTTATGGATGGTGGTCTAGTCGTCTCCCTGCCTGAGGACAGTCCTGGCTCAGTAAGGCCATTCACTTTTTAAGGAGGGCATTTTATGTGACAGAAGGTGACATGTTCCAGCTTCACAAAGGATAGCACAAAACAAAGGTTTTTTTTAAATAGCCGATAAGATCAAGGTTAGAATGAGAAAAGAGCTTTACAAATAAGATGAGAATATAAATACTGAGTTGGTTGTGGAATATTCTCTCACAAAGACCTTTAAAAGATGAGTAACATTTAAGAATATTATCAGGCACACATCTGTTAAAGGACAGCTCAAGGATGACTTAGTCCATTCAAGCTGCTGTAACAAAATACATAGGCTAGGGGGTTTAAAACACAGGAAGTTACTCCTCACAGTCCTGGAGTCTGGGAAGGCCAAGATCAAGGTGACAACCAGTTCAGTGTCTGGTGAGCACCCAGTGCCTAGTTCATAGGTTATACTTCTTCACTGTGGCCTCTCATGGTAGAGGGGTAGCTGACCCTCTGGAGTCATTTACAGTGGGCTCCACCCTCGTGATCTAAATATATCTTAAGTCCCCACCTCCCAACACTTTCATTTTAGGAATGGGTATTTTGGGGACAAATTCAGAGCATAGAAAAAGGCAAGATGTATTAGAAGAGCCTTTCATTCATTTATTGATGCTCTCAAAGTTGAGTAAAACATGCCCTCTGTCTTTAATGAACATGCCAACTAGTAGAAAGATTAGTTTACGATTATCATTTCTCATTATTATAAAACCTTGGCACCTATTTCACATTCTCAGGCTTTACAACTTTTTCCTAACATGTTATTATTATCCTAATTGTTGTCATTTATCCCAATTGTTGTCATTATCATTAATACACATGTATTTCTATCCTAGTACCACTGTCACCATACAGCTACCTTTGCATAATATTTTTAAACTACTAGTGATAGCACAAGATAAAAATAAGTTTAAAAAAAAATCTGCATGCTATAGCCTTTCAACCAGCTACGTTGAGATGGTAAACAGCTCCCTCTGGGACCTCACAAAAGTCAAATTACTGTGCTCTCTTGAGGCCCTGTGTGCTGGCCCCATGCAAAACTGGCTCTGTTGCTGCCATTTTCTGGCCATTGGATTCCCTCACTTGATTAATTAACTCAAAATTGCCTCTCAATGGCAAGCCAGACTTCTGTTTCCAATTTCCTTCTCTGCTGAAAAGTAAATAGGTTGACCACTTTTCAAGCCCCTGTGCATGGGTCTTTTGTGCTACTAGCAAACCAGTATCCGATGGAAGGGATCTGGGCCAGCGCCAAGTTAGGGATTTGATTTCTTTGTTGTCTTTCAGTAAAACCTAGCTAACCACAATCCCTCTCCACCATTCCTCTGCAATGTGCTTGAACTAGAGCCAAGAGCCCATCCTACAAAATGAAGAAGAAGGGGGAAAAAAACGTAGGAAATAAATAAATCAGCAGCCCTGGGGAAAAAATAGGGCTTGTGAATATTGCCCATACATCACATTTTCTTTTTACATCTTTATAAAAATCTCTAGACCCTGAATGCACAGTTATATGCAAGAATGAGCCCAAGGGCCTCCCATTCTCTCCTCCCACCCAGGAAGATTATAAGATTATAAACATGGGGCAAATTCCTGTGCTCCTGTTCCTTGGGGCCTAGGCCCTGGCTTCTGACTTTGGGGATGGAGGGTAAAATGGCAAATGCCTAAGAGGTTTGAATGACTATCCAAAGAGAAGCAGATGGCTTTAGCAGGCCTGTGCCAGTGCAAGATCCGTGTGAGCTCCATGCCACTCACTTTTCCCCAAACCCAGGGAGAAAACATTAAAAATGAGTCTCTGTTCACTCATGAGATGAATTTATAGGACGAAAGGCTTCCCGTATGGAAAGAATAATGGTATCAGGCCAGGGCATGTACACTGAAGAAGGGCTCGGGATTTTGTACAACTTCTCTTTCAAGGGGTGGGCAATCTTTTATTCTCCCCCCATTAACTCCCTATTTCACTCCTCCCCATAGATATTAATAAACTTTCTCGAAATCCCCAAAATAGTGATAGCAGCATAAACACAGGCACAAACAAAAGAAAATATGGGGCATCTATTGGGAAGAGTAAGTAATTAAATTGGAAAACAGAGAACATGAGGGATAGTATGAGGAAGAATGACCAGGAGTTGAGGCTCAGATTTGCAGATCATGAGCATAAGGCCAAAATGTTCAAAGTTTGTTGATGGGAACTTACTGAAAATTAAATTTCATATCAAA